>VSDK01011578.1:269800-290508 GCA_009767595.1 Symbiodinium kawagutii | reverse complement strand
AGAAGAGTAAAATAGAGTATAGTATAGCATTGTAGAATCAAACCATTGAACTGCAGAGTAGGGTAGCGTAGAGTAGAGTATGCTATAAAAAGTAGCTTAGAATAGAGTAGAGCAGAGAAGAGAACCATAGAGTAGAGTAGAAAATAGTAGAGTATAGTAAAATATAATAGTAGAGTAGAATAGAATAGACTCTAGTAGAGTATAGTAGAGTAGAGCAGAGAAGGGTAGAGTGGAGGATAGCAGATTACAGTAGAGTAATGTTTTTGGTTTCTCTGTTTTTTAAGTTTGTCCTCAAAAACCAAAATGTTATTTATTTTTTGTTTTTTGACTAAAGCCCAAGTTTTTCCAAGGAAAACCAAAAAACCAAAAAACCAACTTTCCAAACAGAATGTTTGGTCAAGGTCAAAAAAGTTGGTTTTTTGGTTTTCCTTGAGTTTTTTTGGTTTTCTTGGTTTTTTTGGTTTTCCTTGGGTTTTTTTGGTTTTTGGACGAAAAACCAAAAAAAACTCAGGGAAAACCAAAAAACCAAAAAACCAACTTTCCAAACAGAATGTTTGGTCAAGGTCAAAAAAGTTGGTTTTTTGGTTTTCCTTGAGTCTTTTTGTTTTTTTTGGTTTTTTTGGTTTTCCTTGGGTTTTTTTGGTTTTTGGACGAAAAACCAAAAAAACCCAAGGAAAACCAAAAAAACCAAAAAAAACAAAAAGACTCAAGGAAAACCAAAAAACCAACTTTTTTGACCTTGACCAAACATTCTGTTGGCAAAGTTGGTTTTTTGGTTTTTTGGTTTTCCCTCAGTTTTTTTGGTTTTTCGCCCAAAAACCAAAAAAACCCAAGGAAAATTTTGGTTTTTGAGGAAAAACCAAAAAAACCCAAGGAAAACCAAAAAAACCAAAAAAACTCAAGGAAAACCAAAAAACCAACTTTTTTGACCTTGACCAAACATTCTGTTTGGAAAGTTGGTTTTTTGGTTTTTTGGTTTTCCTTGGAAAAAGTTAATCCTTGCTACAGATATATTCTGTTGCTGTTTGTAACTTTTTGGGTGTTTAGTTTTTTGGGTAAACAAATATACTTTAAATTTACATTATAAATATGGCAAAAAACACTGGAAAATACGGTTCAAAATAGAAAAAGGTAGGTTTTGGGGGGGGGGCCTACCATATATATATATATATATACGCCTTCAAACATGTCTGTTCGTTTCCAGCAGTAAAACAAACATGTTTGAAAGCTCCAGGCGAGTAGTTGTCGTAGAACTAAAGGTGCTGGTTGAGGTTGCCTTGTGAGATCTCCACAGCCAAACATCGACGCAAGCTCTGCTATGGCACTGCTATGGTTGCATGCAGAAAGACCAAACTCTGATCGTCCGAGCAGCAGAGGCCGGGAAGGAGACACTTGTAGTCAGTGTGACCTTGGCAAACGCACCCCGCACCTCTCCCCGTATCTCAACTTTCGAAGCTCCTCTCCTTGCAATCGTTTGAGCTTTGGGACAGCGGTTTACATGCTACAGGTTGGCAAGGGGCTCAGATTTGACACCGCGTGAATCATCAGCTGTACACTACCTGTAGGGTTTGGGGGGCCGGGACAGGAGAACTGGGACATGGGAGCTTCAATCAGGCACTACACTGCCTGTGGGGTTTGGGGGCCGGGACAGAGGAACTGGGGACATGGGGGCTTCAACTAGTCACTAGTCACTGCACTGCCTGTAGGGTTTGGCATGGCCACCAACCTTTAGGGTTTTGGGAGGGGAACATACCCTTTCCCTGCAGGTTTCTTTCAATTCTCAATGTGCACTACCTTTACTTCGCGTCGATGCATTCCTCTTTTCGGCTCCAAGTGGAAAGCTACAAATCAGAACCCATCAGGAATCAGGACTGCAAAGAGAGAAGGCAACGGAAACGTTGAAGGATGTTCAAAGTTCCATGTGTTTCAAACATAAATGTCATGAGAGCAAGATATCACATCCTCATTATCCTCATCCTTGCATCATCTTGCATCATCTTCCATCGTCTTCCATCATCTTCCATCATCTGGGAGGCCACGCAGTCATGCTTTGGGTGCTCGTCATGGTGATGCTGGATGAAGTCTCAGCCGTGGCACCAACTTGAAGCAAAAGGATGAAAAAGCAATCAAAGAAAGAAAGAAAAGAAAGAAAAGAACAAAAGGAAAGAAAGGAAGAAAAGAAAGGAAGGAAGGAAGGAAGAGACCAATGCTGCTGTCAGAAACGCTGCTTGTCGTTCTTGTGCTTGTTGCAGTAGCTGTCGATGAAGTTGACGTGGATTGAGTCACCTCAAGAAGAAATCACAGAAGGACAATTCTTTCCATTCGCCAAGATTCGCAAAACGGAAACCAAAACGAAACAAGTAAGGAGCAACAAGATGTTTTGAAAGGGGAATGCAACAAACGTACTTGGATCAGCTTGGATCAGATTGAACAGCCAGGAAACTGTACTAGTTGCTGTGGCGGTACTGGTAGTGTTGCCGTTGCCGGCACTGCCTTGCAGCCCCACGTGACCAAGGTCTGTCAAAGTCAAATTGCAAGAAGTAATGTGAGCTGCGTCTGTCCTGAAGCTGTGCTGTTGCAGAACCTCAAGTTGAGCTGAAACGCATGGCTTCTCCATCCACGATGACGCCAGCCATTTTTTCCGTCTTTACTATTCACACTTCTTTCTGTTTGCTGTTGACGTCATGTGTATTTTGCAAAGACGAAACATCTGGCATTGCATTGGAGCCCGGCTGGTATGAAGAGCTCATGATGCTGGACGTCTGGGCAACAAGCTTCTCAACGCTTCCAAATGGAAACAATAAATTCACACTTTGAAAAAACGTTTGTTCTCTTTCTACTTCTATTGATTGTTTGAACATCGAATAGAAAAAAATGCCTCAAATGGTATTTTTAATTTTGTGTCAAACATGTCACCACTCACCAACTGGTCCGATGAAACTTTGGCTGCTGATGCTCCTATCTGAGCAACACTAGAGGTAACTATTTGTTCCTGCCTGTTCAGCATCAAAGCGAGTTGTCAAAGTTCTCCTTGATGGCACTTGATCATTCAAAGGTGCCGAGATGTGCCAAATGACTTTGATGCCCCCAATGTGAATTCCATGGACGGATTCCTATTGGCTATACAACCTTGCTGCAACAGCTTGGCAGTGCATACCTTACGGCAACGTTTCAGAAAAGCAGCGTTGCTCATTGCAACATTGAGACGGCGAGGTGACTGAAGCACTGCTCAGAAGCACTGAAGATTTGGTATTGGCAAATGCGGCACCGCAGCGGCAGAGCACCAGCCCAGGCTCCAGGATGCAACCCCTACAGCACACATCGTTTCGCCCGGTGAAGCACCAGCACCCCCACTCCAAAGCACCCGCTATGAGGATCAAGTGACCAACAGTGTGGAAACATGTGGAAACTATATATATATTGTATTTCAAAGCCTGTTTGCCCTTTTGAAATGCTTGAAGGTTTCGCAGCTGCAGATTCCGCGGTAAGGGCCTGCCTGGCAGGAATCGGCCCGCACCGGAGGTGCTTGGGTCGTGGCCCAAGACATGCTCAACATGGACCCAACATAAAGCCAACATAGACCTAGCATCCCGCCTCACATTTCTTACCTGGACATCCCACGGTGCCGGCGGACCTAGCCGCGGAGCGGCCAGAGTAAGAAACTAAATCACGCAGCAGGCGAGCATCAAGATTTGGATGTGCAAATCTTCCTCCAAAGACCTGGGAAACGGACCACGGCCACCACAGCATTTGGCATTTGAGTTTTTCCACCGGAAGAAACCGCAAAAAATTGTACCGTGCTGTGACGGCCTCAGCCAGCGACCCATTACTAAGCAATGCTCTTTGCAATGGGCCCGTGAGCCATTCCCAGTACCTCCCAGAGACGGGAGCGTCAAGAACCCCCAAATGTTAGCAAGAATAGCAAGGACTCGAAACCATGAGAGGCCTCTATTTCCCTTGTGTCCCCTATGGCACAAGGGAAACCATGAAAGGTCGGTATTTACCATATGCAACCTATGGCAAATAAGGACCTTTCATGGTTTCCTTTATCTTGCTCTAGTGGGGCTTTAGGGACCTTTCGCGGTTTCCCCTATCTTGCCATGCGGGAAATGAGGGAAATAGGGACCCTCCGAATGTCTGGTTGGATGCATTTGGAAAGGAACAAATGTGTGCTGACATTCGAAAACAGATTTTCACATTCAACAATTGCCATTGATTCATCTTATCTACACACATTGCTCTTGAGAATGTATTGAATAAATTTGTTTGGTATGTCTGGGTACTGGTGGAAAAAGTAAACCTGAAACATAGAATTATAAGCAATCAAACCTTCCAATAGCGGCTCGGATTTCCCCAGTAGTCATATACTGTATAGCACACACATCAACATAGAATATATGAACATATGATATACACGTTGTGATGCAATTTATATTCATGTTACTGGTGGTGGATCATCATTCTTGCAAATTTAAATAACTGGGCACTGCTGCTCGGTAATGATGTCATTGAAGCTCGGAGATGTTGAGTGAAAGAACATCGAGGAATGGTCATCTGCCTGGGCAGTTGCGGCTGTGCAGCTCCACTTGCGCAACCAGGGAATCATTTCCACGGGTTGCAGTGAAGTTTGCAAAGATTTGCTCCAACTTGTTGGATGCCAAGAGCAAACCTTGACGCCAAACACCATCAGTGCTGAGTCAAAAGCCCAAAACGCTCAGTGATGCTCAAGCACTTCCAATTTCAAAATAAATCTGACCCTTCCCCTCTCCCAATGAATCTTGTATATTGGTCTAGTCTCGCCTGTCAAGTTGCATTCGATGTTTCTTGAATCCACTTCTGAGCATGCTGCTTGGACCGAGCATCTGGGGTTGCACCAATGAAATCAAGAATAAGACCTCCGCAGAATCTGCAAATCTTCGCTTGCGAAACAGTCACTCTGTCAATTCTGATCACAATTGGTGATAGTGAATCATCAAGACATGTTTCCCTCATGGAGCAGTTTCACACTTCCCAACACATGCTTCCAAACCCAATGCCTGGCAAACCACGAAGACTGAGAATTCCAGAAGTCGACACCTAATTGCAGCACAGATCATTGGTAACGAGTGCAACCCTCCACCCTTTAGATCTCTCAGCGCATTCCTCCAAGAGTAAACGGATAGTGAAAGGGCGGAGGGTTCCTGTGTGTTGCCTTGAAGACACTTAAGGTCCACTTAAGGTTTTCTTAAGATTTGTAGGGGACCTACTGCTAAAGGTTCGGGGGACTGAGCTCTTGGGTGTGCGTCTTTGCATCCAAAGCAAAGCATTGGCTCGTTGTGTCTAGTCGTTCTGCGAGCGCACTGCTAGCGGGTCGGTAAGGAAACCTAAGGAGACCCCTCACAGGTGGCAGCTGAGGTCGCACTGGTGCTGTCAGGGTGTCGGACTGGGACTCCGGGAGGACATGAGAATTGGAAATCAAAAAAATCACCAAAACCTGGCCACTGGGAGCACAAAAATCACATACTCTCTAGAAACCTTTCAAGAGATTTCAGACATTGATCCTGAAAAAACCTGGCAAAAGAAAACTTGCTTGACTTTGTGTTGAGAGCCTTGTCTTTGGCAAGCCTCTTGCTGGCAATCTTGTGCTTGACTTTATGCTGAGATCCTTTGAATTGAAATCCAAACTTTTGAAGAATCGAATCTTGTCGGACCAGCGAAGACTGTTTCAGGAAAAGTTCGAAATTTTGGCTTGGGAGCCTTGTGTTCAGGAACGAGCCTATCTTTGGAAACCTTTTCGACTCCAAATCGAGAGAGCAGTTTCCGCCCAGCCACGTATACCAAAGGAACAATGAAACTTGTATGTAAAAAATAGTTGTTACATGTTCTGACTAGTCGTTCTATAAGCTACTTTGAATCCGAAGCTGTGACCAGTTCTCGCCCTGAGCCACTCTCTCTGCACTGTGTACACTTGAGGCCCAGGGGGAGGGGAACGAAATCTAGGAGACAAAAAAGGACGAATAGAGAAAGTCTCATGCGATTTCAATCAACTTTATGGTCAGCGGTTGTGGAGATATGCATGCACATGAAAGCACAGCCAGAGATTGCCCTGAGCCACTCTCTCTGCACTGTGTACATTTACTTCCTCTTTCTGCCCTCTTGTGCCTCGTGTCCGCCCTCTTTCTGCGCTTTTTCTCCTGCTGCCACACTGATATGAGAAGCGCACGATGTGAAAACTTGTAACATGTATCTGAGACGATAGGACCAGGTTGGACAAAAGCCAGCAGGAAGAGAAGGTAGACAGGTGAAGAAAAGGAAGTCGCTGAGGAGTACAGAGAACAAACAGCTTCCAGGAGAACAGTCGGCAGAGGGAGGAAGAAAGGGAGGGGAAATTGAGGGGAAGATAGATGCAAGAAGAGGCAACAAGGTGGGTCAGCAATGGCAAATGCAACAACGTAAGAGTGAAAATACAGGCAGACAGACGCGGCCAGCTCGCGAAGCTCAAGGGGCAAGGTGGGGGACAAGATTGGCACATTTGTGCGAGGTATCATTTGTCAAAAATGCTCCTACTGGCTAGATAGATAGACAGAGAAAGACAGACAGTTTGATAGGCAAATAGGTAGATGGCCTGGCCAAATGGATAGGTATATACAGAGTTGATTAGCTCGATCGATTGGGAGACATTGTTTTGCACCCAGCTAGATAGAAAGGCAGATAATCACTAGCAAGACAGCCAGATAGATAGGTAGATTAGATAGATAGATCGATTGATCGATGGATAAATAGATAAGTAGGTAGCTAGCTAGATAGATCGATAGACAGACAGACAGACAGATAGATGGATATGTGAGTAGATAGGTAGATAGGTAGAGAGGTAGATAGATGGGTAGATCAGTAGATTGGTAGATAGGCAAATGGTAGATAGGTAGATAGGCAGATAGGTAGATAGGCAGATAGGCAGATAGGTACAAAGGTAGATAGATAGATACTTAGATAGGTAGATAGCCAGACAAGGTTTCAAGGTAAGATAATATAAGATTAGGCTAGACTTCACTGGATTATGTATGAGATTAGATTGATACATAGATGCTCAAGAGATGGTTCAATAGCCAGAGAACGTAGATAGACAGACAAATGGATCGGCGGAGTACTACAAACAAACAAACAGATAGATATATGATTTATATAATTTGATGTCTACATATTGTTCGGTAGATCGTTCGACAGATGGAAAGAGATGAGAAACAAACAGGCAGATTGCAGTCGCCTGTCGCTCTTTAAGTGGGTCGCTCTGTCATCCAGTCCATGCACCACCTCCTTCTCTTATAGGCTTCAAATTCTGGGAACTTATCATACTTATCCGTGCCTTGTGCAGTACTCCTTGTAGGTAGATAGGTAGGTAGGTGGGTGGGTGGGTAGCTAGGTAGCTAGGTAGTAGTGACAAGTAGACAAATAGTGACCTAGCTAAATAAGTAGCTATGCGAGAGAGAAGTAGTTGGATTGTTAGACGGGGATAGACAGAGAGAGGGATGTACAAACATATAATATATATATATATATGCAATGAAATGTATATAATTTAAATTCATACAAAAGTTATACAAATAGCAATCGAAGCCAATGGTCCTGACCCTGCTGCATCAGATCGTTAAGGGATGGTATCACATCCATGTCGAGTTTGTTCGCCTTGCCACCGGACAACTGAGAACCAACTGGGCAAGTTGCGCTTGGAAAGCTGTCTTAGCATTTTCCAGACCAGGATTGGCAACGTCACGAGTTGCAAGGAGTGTACCGTTCAATCACCACTATATGTATATAATATATATATATAGTAGCTGATACTTTTCCCTCGTCAGAGCACGAACCTCTCCATCTTCACCGCCGCGTTTCTTTTTTGCATTTTCCAGCTCCTTTCGAGAAAACTCTTAGCTCAGCTCAAGAATGTAAGAAATAAATGTAATTAATGTACATGCAAAACACGGATTAAACTGTGATTGGAAAAAATGGAGAAGAACATCAGGCAATCAAGTTCGGACATGACCGCTCCTTCTCTAGCTGGCGCTCGTTGAAGGTAAAATCCTTTCCAAAGCATGTGTCACTGCATCGATGTCGCGCATCTAAATATCTGTTTGGAGCTCCTAAGGAACTCTCCAAACTCTGAGTTGTAGACTTCCCATTTTTCTCCCTTCGGCCTGCCAGGTATTGCAACATCAACAACTAAGTTTTTACAAAAATCCAAGAGCTCGACCTACAGAAAGAAAAAGGAGGTAAAAAGGAGGTAAGGAGGCTATTCGTTGCATTTCGGCCTGTTCAAGTCCTCTTTACTCAGGACAGTACTCGCACCTGAAGCTCAGGGTCTCTGCACAGCCAAAACCCAACCAGCTTTGCAACCCAACCGCGGGGACAACAAAGCCTTGCGAATGGACCCCTCAAACCCTCCAAACCTTCTGCGAAACCCCGCAACTCATTGACCCAAAAAGAGAGCTGTCACTGCAGCACACTGTTTGTAGAAAACATGATCTGCTTCTGATCTTGGAAACTACAAGGGGAAAATCAAATCAGAGCCTTTCAAGAGACTTTTGAGTCTGCTATTTTAGCTAAAAACAAGGCTCTGGCGGACGAGCGTCAGGCAATAGTTGCGTCCTGTTCCAGTAGCCAATTGCAACGGCATCAAAAGACCACCATTTTTCCATAAAAATACCATACATCTTCAATTTGTTTTTGTTTGGCTACAGCCGAAGAAGGATAGGTATTTCAAAGGTATCATCCAACCCTCTGGCCTTTCACCATCCAAAGGTCCCGCTCTCTTTGATCACCTGCGGCATCGACAAAAGTAACACATGGAAGCCTGGTAGAGTCAGTCTAGAGCCTGAAGGTGCTCCATCGGGTACCTCAACTTGTGCTCAAACTCGACTCGAGGATTCTCGATAACTCTACACATCTCTACACCATACGCCATTTCAGCCCTTTGTCTTAGCTCCACATTGTTTTCTCTGGCGCACTAACGCAGTCGAACTGGAGCTTTGTGAGCTCCTAAGCTTCAGAAGCTGAACAAGATCTGCAGGAGAAAAAGGATGCAGAATGCTGCACATGAGGAGCGAGAGCATGAAAATGATGGATTGAAATGGATTGGATGCATTCTGTCAAAGCTGTAACAAATTGTGGGTCCTGAAGTGAGGATCAGTTGGAGGCACCTTGGCAAACGGAATCTGGATATTCTGGGTGTTTTTTGTCCAGAATTGACGCATCTCGAACGACAAATGCAAAATAATGCAAACAGGTGTTCAAAATGTTTCTTCTCACAAGTGGAAACTGGCGAGCAAATCTCATTTCCAGGCTGCTGGAGGAAGAATGATGTCCACCAGGGTCATGTTGTCAAGCCTGTGATACTTGTGACGGGCTAAGGATTGAAGAAATTTGAAGAACTTGTCTGCGAATTGACAGAGTCTGACAGAGTGCCACCGAACACTTTGATGGGCGCACACGATGCGACCGTCACCATCCAGGAAAAAGACTTTGTCAGGATCGAGGCCTGAGATTGACCAGGGCACAGTGGAAGCATAGCATCAGTGACTCATAGTGATTCATGGTGACTCACAGTGACTCATGGTGACTCATAGTGACTCAGTGATCGCAAGAATTGAAGTCTGAGATGAACAACTTGGAACTTTCATCTTGGAACCCGGCCCCAGTACTTGGCAGCTTGCTTCCCCAGGCTCTCAACCTCACTGTGTTGACATTGCGATTGCAAAGTTTGCAATTTCTTAAGTCGAGGAATCCAAGGAATCCGAGGAATGCGAAGAATCGGTGTGTCTTGTTTGTCTTCCACAGTGATGCGCCACACCACGTCTCTCGGCACCTTCTCATTGAGGTGCACGAGAAATTTGGCATCTCGAGAGCCTTCCGAACCATCCATTGTCAGATTTGCAAAGCCAATCTTTCAGAATTTTCCAAAGCTTTCTTTTGCTTAATCTGTCTTTTCTTAAACTTTAGTTCTTCACTTTGTTTTTGCACGCTGAGTGCTTTCTGTGCTGTGCTTTCGCGCCTGCACCTTCACCATTGATGTGAAGGTTGAAACCTGTGGTTTCAGTGCCTGTGAGAAAATGAACGTCAACCATCTGCTCATCCTGCAGTTTTGACGGCCGTCTAGTTCCCCGTCAAACATTGGTGATTTCTTGCTGCACGTTGACCAAGGATTCCGGGCAGGTGCTTTACACAAAATCCAAACACCGAGGAATTTCAAAATGCAAAACGATGATCCGTGACAATCCTGACATTTTCATACATGATGTCACAGTGAAATTTCCACTCTGATTGTTTTCCTTCCTGTCTTTTCACTTCCAAGTGATGTCGGAGACACAGCGCTTCGTGAGATCTCAGGTCTTCAGGTCTCTCCTCCAGCTTTGGTCTTTTCCGCAGGAAGCGATCAATCGTATCTTTGGTCACCTCAGCTGCTCTTGCTTAGTGCAAAGAAATTCAAACAGAAACTTGCAGAAAAGTTACTAGAAATTCCTTTAAACTCAAAGAAACATTGCTGAAAGCAGTTTGCTAGTCATTGCTTTCGGCTTTCTATTTCTTTTCTGAGGCTCCGAGCACTCAAAATACGAAACTTCTGATCTGTGTCCAGGGTTACTCTCTGCTGTGACCTATGACATGTCGTGAAAATGAATGAAAGGGAATTCATTCGTGACAGCACCTTCAGCACAGGCTGCTAAGACTAAGACCAAGAGAGGAACGCCCATGAACACTTGAAACATTGATGATCCAGGACGTGAGCAAGTAGGTAAGTAGGTCATCGGATAGACATCTTTGAAACAATGACGCACTCTGCTGAGTTGTGCCCAACAGCAACAGCCCCTACAGGATTTGAAAGTTGCCGTGCTGTGCTCTTAGGCAAGGAGCATTTTCTGACAACTATGCCCAGAAATGCTATGCAAAATAATTCAAGTCCTGGCTAATCTTGGAGGCATTTGCAGAACATGTTCAGAACTGTATGGAACAAAGTTTGTAAATCAGCTGGAGATGGCACTGGAGCGCGACAAAGACAGAGAGGGACACCAAGAAGGTGCTGATCGATGCTAGAGGGGGTGTTCACATGTGTTCTTTGAAGCAACACGGGGTGCGAAAGAATTACTGTCCATTTGACAATGCAAAATGACTGCGCTGCGCAATGCCATCAGAATGCTTATGTCAACGGGGGCCTCAACTCGTCAAGATGCTGTCGCTCCTGAGTGTATTCATCATTGCCTTAGTTTGAAAGCACACCGCACCACGTGAGATCGCTGATCAGAGCCTGGAAAAAGACATTCCTCTGGTCTCAAAGACCATCGAAAATGATGACTTTCAGAAATTCAAAAGACTTTCATGTTTTTGAATTAGAGAATCTCCTCCTATTGAACGGCGGAAATCATCAGAACAGAAAAGGTTTCAAAACCGAACAGAATGAACCGTAGTCTTTTTCGTGGACAGTTGTGAGCTCGCATGCTTCCACATACCCTACGCATTCCTGTGCTCTTCTGAAGTACCTCCTCTAAACATCTCTGCATGGTCAGGCCCCAAATCATGGGAGAGTATTGATCTAGTGTAAAGCGATAAGGGAACGAAGAGAATGAAGAGAAGGAACTTTGAATGAACTTTGAACTCTATCAACCAACTCTGAGATTTCATGAATTCAATGAATTCGATGATTCTCCGTCTCTGGAAAAGCTTCAAGTAGTGACTAGTCACCGGGCCATGCAACCAGAGCTGTCAGTGTGACCGGAAGCCCTTGATTGGTCCATCGTCCATCTTGGTCCATGACATTCTTTAAGCTTATTCTGCAACTCCAACATCTCAAACTGCTCCTTCAACGCAATCTGGAAAGGAGGCCGGAGATTGCCGAAGGTTGCCGAAGTGAAAGCGGATTTCACATTGTGAATCCCATGTCCTTCTGGAGCGCTTTGTTCAGTTCAACCTGTGACTGTGCCAGAATTTACTTGGAAAAAAGTTGAGTTTGAACATCAACGTAGCTTCAAGAGAAACACCAACGTGACAACTTAGAAAGATATCAAAACCCGGCTGCCTCTTCTTTCTTCATCTTTCGCTGTTGGTCCTCAGTAACCAGTGTTCACTCGCATTCTTCCCCAGACTCCTGCTCTCCTGCTCTCTTGCTAGTGCGGCAGCTCGTACAAACAAACAGACCTGACTGAATGCATGTTCCCATCTCAGCTGTTTCTTGAGCCAAAATAACAAGGAATGTTTTGACCTTTCTAAAACTTTCTAAAACTGCACTTGCAAATTATCTTGCGCTTTGTTCAGACTCTTTGCAGCTGCTGGCCTGAAGCTGTTCAGACTTTGTGATCCTCTCCAGGGGCTTTCCGTTCTCATCAAACCCCTCCACCTGGCGACATTTTGGAAACGTTGACAACAAAACAAAAATGGATCAGCCTCAAATTTCGAATCCAGCCAATCAAATTAATTCTGTTGGTCCATCTTGTTGTCTTGGTGCACCATGCAACACTTGTCGCATTGATGTGCCACTTGTGCCACTGCTGTGTATTAAATCGAGTCAGGGCTTCCCATTCGGTTCGTTTGCTTTCCAGCTCCGCCATGGCTCTCTCAGGCTCGATGGCCAAGGACTGAAGGGCTGAAGTGAAGGACTGCAGCTGTAACAGGAACTTCCAGAGAAACATCGTCTCCATACATGGGATCTGTAGATGTCAACGTAGTATGACTGTATAGTATCTGCAGATATATGTCTCTGTATTATGTGTGCTCTTTTGACTGTGCACAAGACTGGCAAACTCGCTCCAAGCTAAACTCAGTCAACATCAAAGTCCTTGAAATTTGATAATGACAAAAGGACTGCGCGCATCCGAGTGAGATTCAAGTATGGTGTAACTGCATCACCTTGCCGTTCCTTTGTTCCTGTGGTAGTTGTTTGGCAAAACACTGTACGCCTACACTTGTTGAACTTCGAAAAATTGCGGAGTCTGTCATGAAAGAAAGGTAGGCTGCAGAACTGAAAAATACTTCCTCTCTGCTTTCAGATGGCAATGGCAGTCCACCTGTAGATGATGAGAGCTCCTACCAGAATGTCCCACCTGAGTTTCCACCTCAAGCAAACACGAAAGTGAAGCAAATGCAAAATCATGCAACTTGAGGAGTACAGACTTAAGCAGCCGCGATATGACTCAAAAACCTGTGCCTTTTAGATCCTTCTCTTGTGCCTTCTTATGCCTTCTGATGCCTTCTTGGATCCACACCGGAAATTGGGTGGAATGACATACCGTTGAAGCAGGCAGCCCTGGCAGCTGGGAACTGTGCATCGCTACGAAGCATGGCAGAGACTCATCTCAGCTCTCCCAACTTTATACGAGTCCAAGAATATCTGAAGAATATCTGATGAATTCTTTCTTGAAAACTCTTTTTTGAGAGTTCAAGTGAGTTCAAGAATTCTTCTCCTCGGTTTCTTCTGTGAGTTCAATTTCCTGCGTCGCCACATTTTTCCTGGTCAAGCTGCAGTAGTTCTGCTAAACACGCACGAAGGACACGTATACTGTGTGCTCCAAATTTCATGTGTTAAAAGTTCCTCCAGGGTTGTGCGTTCGGGAAAAGAGAAACGGGCAGGGAAAATTAAACGAAAAGAAGACGAACAGAAAAAATGAAGATGAATTTGCATCTCTCATTACTTTGGAACTATTGTTTGTCCAAACAAAAGATCAAACATCGAGGAAATGGGCGAGTGTAGAAGCCAATGGTCAAGTGCCCAAGCGAGTCATACTTAGTCTATGGAGTCTATACAATGTAGCAGCTACAAGTTGTCTGCAGCTGCAGCAAGATTTCCTTGACTACGTTAATCTGTTGCAGTGTCCTAAATTCTTCATGCCTGCGATTTATAAATGAAGTTTTGAACCCTCAGCAAGCCTTCTTGTTGAAAGAAGCATCGGATAGGCTGATCCTTTGGATGACTTCGTTCCTGTAGGCAAAGATCGAAAAATGTTCCAACTACTAGGGACACACGTCTTGGGTTTGGGGGTAAAATTGCATTGTTCTCCAATTGGAGTGATAATCATTGAAGCTTGGAGGGTTGCCCCATTTGTTCACAGAAGCCTTTCAACGAAAGAAGGGATGGCATGTTCCTCTATCTTACATGACTATGTTACAATCTGCAGTCTCGCGGCAAACAAGGATCTAGTGTTTGATGTGGCTATTTGGCAAGAAGAAGACACCATTATACTCGAACCACATAGATGAAAGAACAGCCTCCAGCATTTTAGCCAACTTAGCTTCCCAGTTCTTCAAATATGTTTCATGTGTCTTAAATCTTAAATATATTAAGTTAAACACAGTTCTTCAAATATGTTTACTTTTCTTTAGGTGATTCTTTCAGGGTGCTGTCCTGATGAAGTCAAACTGCCCAAGGTCTTCGAGCTCAGCCTTTTTCTGGCCTTTCTTCGAGAACAGAACAGGGGACCAAAGGGGACCAAAGATCAAAGTCACAACCAAAGATCTTCGATTCTCAGGACACTCGCCACCAAACTAGAGACTACATGAGATGAGACGATGTAATGAAATGTTTCAATCATGAAATGATCTCAAGGAGAACTTAGAAGGACAACTTGGCAAAGCTTGTGGATTGCACTAAACGATCGGACGATTTCTTACAGAGGTGCTATTCCAAGAAAGAACACAGTTTTGTGAACTAAGTAGAGAAAAGAAGGGGGAGAAGAAGAAGAAGAAGAGGAAGAAGAAGAGGAGGAAGAGGAAGAAGAAGAGGAGAGGAAGAAGAAGAAGAAGAAGAAAAAGAAGAAAAAGAGAAGGAGAAGAAGATGGAGAAGAAAACAAAGGGCGAGAAGATGAAGAAGAAGATGGAGAGAAAGAAAGATGGAGAAGAAGAAGAAGAACCAGGAGGAGAAGAAGAATAAGAAGAAAAAGAAGAAGACCATTTCAACAATTTCACGGGGGTAAAAGGTTGAAGCAAGCACCGCGCACAGTTTCCAGAATTCATTCTTGCGAATATCTCAAATTCCTGATTTGACAGTCTGCTAAGTTGGGAACCCAAAAAATCCAAAAACAAATCGTCAAAAAAACATAAATTGTACTATGGTACATTTAAAGTTTAGTCAAAGGTACAGAACGCATCCTAAGGATTGTCTGCCACTTCTGCTGTGACTCGAAGCATGTCACTGTGATGCCAACGCCGGAGGGTGTCACCGGCGGAGACGGGAGCTCAATCGATGGACCTTCAAAGCATTTCAGAGCCATGAAACAACATACACAACAGACTTCCATCAAAAGCATTCGATTTCAAGCAGTGGAAACACCAGACAGAATTTGAGAATGATGGAGAATGTCTTGGGCTGCCACGGGCTTTTCTCATTCCCGGTTCGGAGTTCATCTCTTCTTTGGGGTCCCTACGCGGGCAAAGTTTCCATCAACAGCTGTATCGGTCCAACCCCCGATGCCATGAAGCTAGCCTTGTTGATCTGACACCACTTAGTAGATGCATACTTTAAGAGAAGTTTGCCGGAGTGTATAGTCAAAAAAGTGAAAAGGAAAAATGCATGTGACAAACGACGCGAATATTACAAGGCAAGAAAAACACCCATGAACGATGGCAAATCAAGGCATAGACGACCAGAAGCGCATGTCTTTGTAGTTTGTTCAAATCCAATTAGACAATTTTGACATTACAAATCCTAGTACAGAGTGACGCGAGTCGATCTTGAGGGAACCAAAAGTCATCAAATTCATAGCTACACTATAATTAGCTACATTTAAAGAGACACGGTCGCGGCATCCACCAACCCCAGCCAACAAAGGTAGAGACGGAGATAGCATGTTGTTCTCTCTGTGTGTCTTGCGTTTTCATGTTTTGAAGCTTAGTCCAAGGTCAGCCCCGAGAACTCAATGCGAAGCATGCCAAAAAATCGTAACATGTTTTCATAACAATCTCCGAAGTATGTATATGTATATATATATATACATATATATTAGAAATAGATATAGTGATTTGTTCTTATGTCAGATTGACAAGTCATAATGGCAAATACAAAGCCAAGTTTTAAGCACACACCTATTTGATTTGATGGAGACCTTTTAAACGATTTTCTTAGGGTCGCCTGAGTCAAACCAAAGCAGGTTAGTTAAGTAGGGTGGCTGGGGGTCACCCCTAAGTAGGTTGCCTTACCCAAAAGGATCCGGTGGACATGCACGGTGAACTAGATTCTTGGCCTAGCCCAACTGCCTGAGTGAAAGATGTTTCCCTCTCTGATGCATAGCTTTGTTGGGCAAATTGGCATCAAAAATCAAAGAGCTCTGTCCGGCTGCGCGATTATCTAGTGGTTCGCTGACTGCTTTAGCTATCAAGGGGCTGTGAAGATGTTGTAGTTTGTGAGATACTCGATGCTGTGATAGTGAGAGTTGTAAAATACAGTATACGCCGTGATAGACGCTTTGTTGTGGTATTGCCCTTTGTGAGACAAGGGTATTGCCCTTTGTGAGACAAGGGGTTGTTGGAATATTCTCTATTGAATATTCTATAGAGGTCCAGGACTGGTTGTCTGCTTCTATCCCTACTAATCGAGACGTGACTTGAACCATTTCAACGAAAGATCATAGAGAATCTATAAGATACTTCCCAGCTTTCGAGGCCCCGGCCCATTAGACAAACGAAGCAAAGCCAACCTGACAGCATCTGTGAGTGCCGCGACATGTGTCACCAAAAGACAAAAAGTAAAACATGAAAAGAAAAAACACAAGCAAAATAAAAGGCAAAAGATAAGGTGGCTTTGGAACGCTGTCCAGGACAAAAACACCGTCTCTTCAAAGTTGCAAAAAATTGTGACTGCGCTCAGGGCCAAGCGGTATTGGTGCTGTGCGGTCAACGCTCAGAACAACGGAAGGCAATTCATCGCAACCAGTTGCAACCTAAACTTGAAACATCTTCAAACTGCACACAGCACCCATGTGCTTTTCTTATGGGTGCAGCGGGATATGGAAATCAAACCAGGAACCAGGAACGGACCCGAAACACAGGAAGCTGAACCAAATGAAACCGAACCAAAATGCATGAAAACCAAGCGAACCGTCTGTGGAACTTGCCGCAAACCGAGCCAATCTTTACGTACCGACATGAGATTTACTTTTCAGTTCACTTGAGCGAAGAGGTTAGGGCCATTTGGCTCTTGCAAACTCATACCACGTTTTTGCAGCTGCCTTGCCACCCAAAATCCGCGTCTGTGAGCTCATTAGGAAATGCATCGCTCCCATCGAAGGATCTCTGAGAACACACAGCTCCCGCAACTTGGTCCAAGGAAATGAGATATTTTTCGAGGCAAAGCACTCCAATTGAAGGGAAGGAAGATAAGAGAATTCCAAGAAAAGATAAGAGAAGCCCATTTCTGTACCTGAACTAGCGGTAGAAAGAGCAACCGAACGGAACCGATGTCAAGCACGAACCAAACCGAACCGGTCCGCGCAACCAATCAAACTATCAACTCCAAACCAAAACCGAACCGAAGACAGTTGTGTAGCTCCATCTGTCAGCAAGAGATCTCTCAAACATACATCACTTTCTGATCGCATCTTCAAAGCTTAGATCTCGACACCGCGAAGCAGTACCAAAGACTGGCGCCACAATGGCACACAACACAGCTTGCGCATCTGGGTCTCACAAAGGGTCACCCAAGCATACATTAGCATATTATAGCACCATTGTGTGTGTGTGTCAAAGTTTCTCTCAACGCATCGCAGGCGCAAACAAATGTTGCCACCTTGGCGTCTCGTTCTCCGAAAGGATTGTTTCTGAGATCTGAGCTCAACACCTGTTGTCGAGACTTGGACACATAGAAATTCACACGACGCAACGCTGAAGCGAACGTGTGCAGCTTTGCTGTCGAGCTTCCTTATGACCCAAAAAAATGTTTTCATGAACCTTTGAAGTTGCCAAGCCAATGACAGAAATCATGACTGGGACAAATCTTTTGCGAAGTTTGCATAGAGAGGAGCATTGCAGCCCTGTATTGGTGCACCCATCCCCTTGACCTACCACATACCGTCACATACCCCATGCAGTACCTTGATCATCTCTCCTTTGGCTTTCTCCTGACTCGCTGACACATTCCAAGTCCAAATCCCATGGAACATCATGGAACATCATGGAACATCATGGAACATCATGGAACGCCATGGCATCAGTGCTCCTCATTTGCTTCAATCCGAGCCATAGCTCCGGGGAAGCGAAGATAAACATCTACTAGAGAATCCTCAAAGCAAATAAGCAAAAGCAAACAAGAAAAGATTTGAATGAGGGGGTTGTTTTTCTTGTTGTTTGCTTTCAAGATTTCTTTCAAGATCGTTCGAGGTTTCATGCTTGCCATTTGTTGCCTGTATCTCTTTCTTCCAGCTGATGTCAGAGTCTCTCCTTGTTGATAGCCAGAACGTCTGTTCTACTGCTCAGACCACGCACCTTAGGCTGTCTCTGAATCTGATGTCTGCAAACAAAATGACAAAATGAGGCAAGATGTGGCAAGCATAAATCTGTATCATCCGTATCTGCAAGTTCAGTCTGTCATCTGTGTCAGTCCGTGTTCAGAAAAGAAACCATGACAGGAGCGGCCACAACTTGACCAACCAAATCGGAGCTGCGATACAAACCACAAAGAACCTGAGGGACGAAGCGCGTCAAAACTGGAGGTGCAAAGTGCAAAGCTTGAAATATGTTGTGAATCTGAGACTATCGGAAAGATCAAACAGAGACTTCTTGTCCATCTGAAATCAAAGAAGTCTCGAGAACCTCTTTGGAGTCGCCACAATCCTCTGAAAAGAAATCCTGCTCCAAAACTGATGCACAGCCAGTCCTAGAATTCTCAAAGGTGATTCTCCACGGACTCTCGACAGATTGCCCATATCTTGTTGTTTGTTGTGTTTTGTTCTCAAATCTTTGCCTATAAGGGTCTGAAAAAGCTGCCTAATTTCATATCCAATGTCCTACAAGCTCCGATTTCTTGTGCCTCGCCGAGTTCGCTTGGTCTCAAGCACTGCTGGACCTGCAAACTCTTCAGGTGCACACCGTGTTTCCTTCGCATGTCTCTGAAATCCAAGAGAAAGGCAGCCGTATAAATTGTAAAGGGCAAACAACAATACAAGGACATATGTACATTTATCACACACATGTAGACTTACATAAAAGATCACACACATGTAAACTTACCTAAACGGGTGAAGTTGGGTGAAGTTGGCTGAGGCCAAGGACCCAATTGGCAGGCGATGGATCTGGGTTGCGGCTGCACACTGCCTGATGACACAAAGCCTGGTCTGCCGCATCTCGCTAACTCGGTGCATCTCCGCCTCAAGGCAACCATGAAGCACCACGTAGACCTGTCACAGGGCTGGGGCTGCCATGGAGAGTCGTTATTGCCGGGAAGACTTCTGGAGACTTGCGGAGACTTGGAGACTTGTCCAGTTTTGCTTATCATGTATTTGTGTATATATTCATGCATATTATTTGTCTTGTTTTGTAAATCTATAAATTCTGTTTTACATTCACATTAGATTTGAATGGTTTGTCAACGGTTGGTGCAATTGGTATTGACCCGGGACCAATTGACCTCTGCGCTGATCTCGCCCTCCTCCATCATCACTTCATTCTGTGGGACCTCTTGGCCACCGTAATATTTCAGCACACATGACACGAAAACTGCACAACTTCGTGCGACTTCATGTGACTTCGTGTGACTTCGTGTCTTCGACTTTTCTGATCTTTTGAAGTTTTGACATTCCAACCTGCTGCGGAGTCATCAGCTGGACAAGCTCCATTCTGAGTGCCAGGTCCTCAAGCTCGGTTCAAAACTGTGAAGAAAATCGGCTTTTTCGAAACTTCAAAATGAAAGAAGTAAGGCTAAGCAAGGCTAAGGAAGGCTAAGGAAGGCTAAGCAAGGCTTCAGGCCTCATCATAGAACGGTCGCTCCAGGATACGGAGCCACTCCGAATACGAGTTCTGAATAATATCCATCCTGATCTGACTGAGATGAAGATGACCCAGGTGCCTTGATCTGCAGTGAGTGGGACCCGCCTGATGCTCGTTGGCATGTTTGACAGAAGGTCAGCCTCGAGCACAGATAGTGAGGGCCGAGGATTTGTGCGCAGTCAGGGCATGGCGCAGCACTCTGAGGTGAAAGCTTCATTGAAAATGGATTTCTTCTGAAGAACATATTGAGTGTGCTCTCGAATTGCCATCCTTCAGCACTAATAACACACAGTAACTGTACGTAAGCGACAAAGCAAGGACAAAACATCTAGCTATAAGAGGTAGGTGAATTTCACTCAAAGGACCCAAACTATGTCGACACTGTAAGAACAAGCAAAAGGTTGATCATGTCACTCATTTGAATCTAGCAAGGACAAGACCCTCCTTAAGTGCCGTGGAATGCGGCGGCCAGCGCACCACTCCTGTGACTGCTTGCTGCTGCTTGCTGCTGCTTAAGTGCGCTTCAAAAATAGCTCTGGCTTCGTCTACGACTTGCTGCTTGATGAGCCTTGATCTCGTTGACACGTTTGTTCGTCTCATTTGCACGAGGATTTGCAGATTCCAGCAATGAAGTGACCTCAGAAAGTCAGATGTTCTTTCTTTCTTTCATTGTTGTCACTTTTTTCGCTTCGGTTTCCTGTTTTGCTTCTTGTTCTTGCTTAGCTTGCTTTGTCCTTGCTTCTTTTTCAAAGCTCTGCCCTTGGCAATTCGGTTTCCCTAC
>VSDK01011578.1:256560-269756 GCA_009767595.1 Symbiodinium kawagutii | reverse complement strand
GCTCTTCCTAAGCAACTCCACGATGAAAACATGAGCGACGATCAACTTCAACACGTAGCGAACACTTGGGAAGTGAAGATTATCATGATATTAAATGGGAATCTTCGTTTCCTGTAATATTTTTGTGAAGTAACAAGGGCTCATGACGGCTCATGACTCGAGGGGGCAAAGTGGACTGACAAGAACGAACGAATAGCAGGGGTAAAAATCATCTACACTTTGCTTGGATACAGTAATAGTGGTATCCAGTTTTGCGGTTGTAGCAACCCTGAACTTGCGGCCACGGTGAATATCTAACAAAAGCCAGCGAGAGAAGTAGAGGTAAGCAAATCATTCATGTGTCTGTGTGTGTGTATGTATGTATGTATGTATGTATGTATGTATGTATGTATGTATGTATGTATGTATGTTTGTTTGTTTGTTTGTTTGTTTGTTTGTTCGTATGTTTGTATGTTTGTATGTTTGTATGTTTGTATGTATGTTTGTTTGTATGTTTGTATGTTTGTATGTTTGTATGTTTGTTTGTTTGTTTGTTTGTATGTTTGTATGTTTGTATGTTTGTATGGTTGCATGTTTGTATGTTTGTATGTTTGTATGTTTGTATGTTTGTATGCTTGTATGCTTGTATGTTTGTATGTTTGCATGTTTGCATATTTGCATGTTTGCATGTTTGCATGTTTGCATGTTTGTATGTTTGTATGTTTGTATGTTTGTATGTTTGTATGTTTGTCATTTTGTTTGTATGTATTTTTGTTTGTTTGTATGTTTGTATGTACACGTGCATGTATACATGTATGAATACATGTATGTACACATGTATGTATACGTGTATGCATACATGTATACATAGTTGTATGTGTATGTGTATGTGTATGTGTTTGTGTATATGTTTATGTATATGTATATGCACTATACATGTATATGTGTGTGTGTGTCTAGGTGTATTTATATGTATATTATACATGTTTTTTCATGTTATATGTATGTTTCATATTCATGTCATGTGTACAAAAGATATTTTTGTTATGTGTACAAATAAGTATTCATGATGATCATGCTGATGATAGGGTTTGCTGTGCTGATGATAAAGATATTGGTTTGTGGTGATGATAATGATTGTGCTGGCAGTGATCATCATCGTCAGCATCATCATCATCATCATCATCATCATCATCATCATCATGACAGCAACATAGGCAATGTGCCAACGCTGTTGACACTGATTCTGATGATGATCATGGTGACGATCATGATAATGATGATGAGAATGAACATGAAAAAACATGAAATAAGATGATGAACATGGGCAATGACGAGTGCAATGAAGAGGACAATGACACAATGAAGAGGAAGATGACGATGACAAAATGACAAAAACAAACCATGAGAGACGTTGAGACCCAGCTGAGGTTGGGACACTTGCGCTTTTTGGAGGACGCAAATGGGAGGTGTAACCCAGTTGTTGGCCCTGGGAGGTATGCTAAGGTACACTACCTGAATCTAGTTTTTGTGAGGCCACTTGCCAGCTAACCAAGGGCTGCGTGTAGAACTTTCTTTTGGGCAACTGTTAGAATTGACAAATGGAATATACTATTTCAAAAATCTAAGTCTTAAAATCAATTTCTTTTGCGTTTATCAAACTCAGATGGTCTTCGATACAAGGTCCACATCATTGCCACATGACATGTGTCCCTCGAACTCTCACAGCTTTTCCCGCTGACACATTGGCCAGCATGTTTTTGTCAGTCCTATGGATGCTAATGAGGATCATGAGGCTGGGGGGGGGAAAAAGGAAAAAAGGTAGAGGGGATGCACATATTTTTCGTACAAAATTACAGCACATGATAATTCATTTATTCAATTATGTTTGACTTTTGGAGTCCTGTCCCCGCCAATACTAGCTGACGCTAGCTTTTGTGATTATACAGTAAACAAATGTTTATAGACTGGGCGATGTTTGTTCGTGATTTTGTAAAAAGACAGGAGCTTATTCTTGGCGCAAGCTGACACGAGGCTTGAAGCGTCTTCTTGCAAGTCAGGTTGGGAATGCATCCAGTACATCTCCAGTTTCCGTTTGTGTGGCACCTTTCAGAGTCACGTCACATGCCTCCCATCAGCATGTAGTTGAATGATATACCACAAACTTATACAACTCGTAGGATGCAAATGAAGGACTTGACAAAGATGAAAAGGAAACAATCAATAATAATCCACAAAAATGGATGGCAAAAAGAAATATTCCAAATATGACGTCGATAATGCTCAATAATGATAAGAATCAAATGATCATGCAGCAGTGCCAAACCATACCGAAGGAATCGGAGATCAGACCAGTGAGGTTCCAAGAGGTGGCAGAAATGCCATGACTGTGAGAGTCTAGGAAACTTCAGAACCTTCCTGTCAGCAGGTACCCTGGTCATCTCAGGTCATCTCAGTCCAGACTCGGACACTTGGTTTTCATCTCTCACTATGGCATGTTTTGGCAGCTGTATTTCACTCTATCATCCCATCTATGCATTGGTTTAACGCGGCAAAATGGTGCATTGTGGTCCAGACCTATCTTCAAGAAAACAATGACAAAGCTATAAAGCTGACAAAGCTGGATTGCGTGTCGCTGCTCGCCAATCAACGAAAAACCAACTCACTGGCTGACCGACCCTCGCCAATCAACGAAAAACCAACTCACTGGCTGACCGACCAATCAACGAACAAAGCGACCACGAAGATCCGACCACCCAAACGCCCAAACACACAAAACATTCCCCAACTAATCCAAGATGTCTGACAGACCCGGAGACAGCACAAGAAGGGACCTCTGCAATGATAACCCCCAAGACATGAAACTGGAAGCCGAGACCACAATCATGGGATGAAAAGACAATCGGAAAAAAACCTAAAGAAACAAAAGTTTGAAAAAATAAATAGCACAGAGAAATATAATAAAGTGAAATTGAACAAACAGAATTCAAAAAAACAAATAGGTAACACCCACCGTGGGGCCCGTACCCACAACCGCGAGGTCAAGAACCTTGCACTCTCCTGACTGAGTTAGTCGGGCTCCTGCTGGACAGGCAGATTTTTTTCAGATGGCACTGAACCCTTCCCTAAGGTAGAAGAGAATGAAAGAAAAACATTCCGCTTAAATTCTAGCAGAAAAACCAAAGTTCACCGGCAAAAGAAGTAAAACAGCACAGAGGGGAAACAGTCATCACAAGGAAAGCCTTAACTACAATGAAACAAACGAGTGGATAAGCACAGGAAAGCTTCACACACCACGAGAACATGATGCCAGGGATGGCCGAGCCAAATGTTATCCCTGTCCATGTCCAACGCCCAGTCCCCGCATCTAAGTCCCGCAGTCCCTTCCCTTGCCACGAGCAAATCACCCGATGAACCGCTCGGAATGCACCGTCCATGACATGACAAGACAAATGTATCTCCTGCAGGGACTCCGGCATGAGGCAAAATTGAACCCCGCAACGTATTGACTTCCCTGAAATACTAAAACGAGAGCAGCCCTTGCTTTCATGACTCAGGCGTCAAAGGTCCCTTGTGCTGAGCAAGACACAGTGTTCTTGGCCCAGATTTCGCCATATCCCACTGCCATCATCGTGGCTGTGATGAAATGGAAAGACGCTATGTACCTTGCAGTAGGTTTTTTGAAGGTCAGCTATTTCATCGATTGAAAAAGAAAGCAAAACAAAGCACGACTAGTTCGAAAATATTCACCTGCTTCGCCTGCTGAGACCACTGCTTCGAGACCAAATCAAATTTGTCCACATTGAGGTCCCTGACAACCAATCGGACATATCAAGGGATTTCAGTCGAAGGCGACTTCAACATGATGCGATGCAATACATGAAGCAGATTGAAGCAGTATGCCTGAGCAAAGGAGCAAAACGATTGAAATTTCACAAACATTGTGCAAATTGGAAACGGTCATTTCTTCGGAGCAAAATGTGTGTCCAATTACAAAGTCAGTGTCTCCCAGGTTCAGGGACCCTGCACTTTGTGATCCATCCGTGACTGGGAAGGGCTAACAACAGGAAACTGCCTTACACATTGCAATGACCATTAATGAAAATTTAGTGTTTGGTTTTCTCATGTTTTCTTGTAGTGAAGCAAAGTCATTCATAAAGTGATATTGCTTTTTGCATTTGGCGGAAGAATTCACGAACGTGTAGATAAAACATTTGTATGTTGCATGTGCGTGTGCGGGCCCGTTATGCACATGTGTCATCACAAGACAGTGTTTCTTATGTGATTGATTCAAACCCTTCTGATCATTGCACCAAATCAATAAATGACAAATGGAACTCAAAGCTCTCTCTCTACCAAACCGTTAGAAGGCCCTTCTCCAGTTTCTTCAAGAGCTGTGATGTGGCATGGATTTTGCCAAGGCAAAAACCTTCCTCAAAGCCTTTGCCGCTCTCTGACATCTGAAACAATGCAATCCTGTAATGAAATCAGAATTGAAACCGATTGCCTAAGATTTCGTCTGACCAGGATGTTAGTGAAAGTGCCATATTTCTCACTGCGAAGCTGTTCTTCGCCGAAGGATTGAAGGATTCACAGCGAAAGGCTGATGCTCGTATCATCTAAGTCCTCCAACAGAAAGCGGCTTTCTGATTCCACAGATTTGCACAGTCATACAACGTTCATACGATGTGCCAATCATTGGATTCCAATGCTGTGTGCGTCACGCTTTGCAGCGAAGTCGTTCGCTCCTCCTTTGTGGCAAAGCTCAGAATGAGCTGGTCCAAGAAAGAGGCGTTTGAAAGGACGCAGCCTGCATTCAACATGGCCAAGGATCCGCATTTCCTACGCTTGCCTTGGTGAGCAACTCGGCACTTCCCTGTTAGACTCAGAACTGAAACAAGTCCAATAGATTTCTCAATAGATTTCCATAGATTTCTCAATGAATTTCCATATTCAATAGATCCTGTTCGACGAAGGAGACACGGCCGAATGAGCACAGTTTTGATACACAAGAGCAACGCTTGAAACAGTGCTTAAAGCAGCTTTAAAAGAATGAAGCACAGCTTTTCACCTCGCTTTTCAGCAGCCAACTTGATCGCCTCCTGCAGCAATGACATGAAGTTCGCCCGTAACTCATCTTGGAAAACATCCCAAAATACATCCCACAAGACATCCCTTGACATCCGTAAGCTTATTAAACACTGAGCCGTTACTTGGCTTCATGGACTCTTCAAGATCAAGTTGGATTGTCTCCATTTTTTTCATGGCGAGACCATGCGATGCAAAGCCAAAAAAAATCGACAGAGAATGAATGGCCTTCAAAGACATGCCCATGGAACCAGAAAGGAATGCCACAGTTGCCTCGGTTCACATAGTTGCCTGTCAGATCTGTCAAATCTGTCCGCTTGGAACATCTGCTCCTCAATCTTTGCACTTTCCAAAAGATGAAGTTTTATTTCTATACATTCTTTGCTATACATTCTTTGCATTGGTTGCTTTCTGCTGTTGCTTGACGCAAGTTTTCAATGTTCTCAGAGTACTCCCAAGTAGGGACATCACCCAGGCAGCCCGGTTCACGCCCATGATGCAGTGAACCAGAACCTGCAGGCGAAACGAATGCAAATCTGTTCGGTTTGAAGCATCTCTGAAACCAAGCATGGCTCAGTGCCCAGTCCAGTGTTCAGTGTTCTTGCCTTTCGCCCATGCTGTCGGCATTCTGTAAGAAAATCCAAGATCTGCAAAGGAAACCGCGTTTTGAACTGGTGCTACTGGTGCTTTGCTGTTAACTGCCACTTCGTTTTGCACAGCTTCTCCCAAACTCTGATCCACACTCAGCTGCTTTTTTCAAGTCCCGAAGCGAACAGCTTTGGATCTGAAGGAAATGTAAGCAATGAAGGAAACAATGTCAAGAGAAATGCCCAATTTGAAAATGCCCAAATTGACAACAGTTTGCAAATTTGGTGCTTTGCAAACAGTGTGATGCTGCAAGTGCAAAGTGCCGGCTCTCGTGGCCATGCATAAGGCCAACATTGTGCCATCATGTCCCTGCGAATGTTCCTGTCGAAGCTCATAAGGGGTCCCCGCTTGGGTATAAGCGACCACGAGCTTCAGACTTCAAATCATAGCTATACTCCGTTCCAGGCCAAAAGGAAAATTTTCGCACCATGCTCTGCCTGGCGGCAATTGCAAAAACACAAACTATCTCCTTGTGTTTGTGTTGACTAGTTTTCCCAGGACTATCTACCAAACTACCTACTATAGTCCGCAAAGTCCTTGGAGTCCTTCTCTCTTTCTGACATGGATGTTGCACTCATGCGCGACCAAGCCTAACTGGATACATGTAGGGCCGCTTTTCATCCAGTGTGCGACCATAGATCAAAGACCCACGCGTGTTGTACTCATGTCCTTCGATCACTACCTGAACCCCACGCAGCACACTTGATGCGAGAAACAAAGCTGGTCAGCACTCTGAGTGGTGAGCAGTGCCAATTTGCTGAGAAAGCACCAAAGGATATGACGGATTTTCAAAAGCACCAGGCGTATAAAGATCTGCATAGAAGGCATGATGAGACACAACTTTGGGTTCATATTTGACCAATGTCCGCATAGGGGACAAATCTTGTCTCTGCAGCAACGCATCACATCGAAGCTATTGGATTTCCTCCTGTGCTCAGTTTCTTCCCTTTTCTCACAGGAGCACAATAGGCTTCGAGCCGTTTTTGCGAGAAAACCGGTTATACTGCCGGAGGTTCAACAGGTCAGTAAAGGCATTAAACAAATTTAGGTATCAGACTAATTGGAAAATAAATCACAATGCCAAAGAATGAAAGAACACCATACTCAGGAAGGACAAGCTAAAAGACATGCATTGGAGGGATATCAAAAGAATAGATGACAGCCCACAAGCATCCTGCACAACACCTTGAGAACTACCAGGAGACCTCGAGAGGTCGCCTGTGGGACAGAGTCCCGAGTGTACAACTTTGTAGTTTGTCTTTGCAAGGGAAAAAAGAGATCTATCTTGCAAACAGTTGCAGCAAATGGACCCACTCGATCTGTTGCAGCTTGTGGGATATCCAGCAGGAGTGGGCGATCATTAATATTGAAAACGCGATGTTGTCCAAACAAATAATGGCAAGTGTCTTAATCAGCTCTGCTCTACCAGGAGGCAAAAGTGGGGGCTTTCCAACTGAGAAAAAATGTTATGCGAGAAAGTGACTTGATAGAGCGGATCACTACGTTGACAATAAAGTATATGTCCTATCGAATTACTGTTCTCTTTCGCCAAGCGACGCGTTCAAAATGACAGTCGTGCTGCTCTTAAAGAAGATTGTACATGCGTTCGTTCGGGAGTGATCTGTCAATATATGAGGATGGAATGTCTAAAACCTTGCGGAGTGTTTTATTTTGAAATGCATTTGATCTGGTAATTTCGGCCTGGGGGAGTTGTAGGCATTCAAGGCTGTAAAATAGTTTGGATCTTACAATTGCACTAAAAATTTCAATTTTCCATTTGACCCTTGTATTGACTTTTGCAAAACAACTTCAACCGATTGCGTTTGACCCTTGTTGGTTGATCTAATTTCGCTTGATTTGCTTCTTATCGGTGGCCTTTTTTGCACAAGATTGCTAGCTCTTGTGGGAGCGAGGGCAAAGCCCGAATGTTTGCAGAGTGTCCAAACAGTGAGAGAGAAAGGAAATGAAAAAATGAAAGTAAGAATATGTAAGAATACGTAAGAATATGCAAGAATAGAGATGAAGAAAGGAGATGGAGGAGATGAATTGAGAAAGTAAGAAAGTTAAAAAAAATAAGGAAGTACTTTCTTATGTGTCATTTGTGTCTTCTGTGTCTTCCGTGTCTTGTGT
Organism: Symbiodinium kawagutii; assembly: GCA_009767595.1. Taxonomy (NCBI): domain Eukaryota; class Dinophyceae; order Suessiales; family Symbiodiniaceae; genus Symbiodinium; species Symbiodinium kawagutii. Next base: position 261,911 of record VSDK01011578.1, on the reverse strand, counting down.
GTCTTTTGTGTCTTGGTAAGATTGAGAAAGTAAGAAAGTAAGAAAGTAAAAAGAATGATTAGGAAAGCACTTTCTTCTGTGTCATATGTCATATGTGTCTTCTGTGTCTTGGCTGTGTCTTGGTATGTGCGGTTCTTTCTTGCGTCAGTGTCGCAGTGTCAGTGGAGTGCCAAGTCACCGGTGTCATGGTTTCGGACTCATCGACCAATTTGCAAAACGTTGCCCCTTTCAGTTTCAGCCGATGCAGTAGCAAACCTGGGGCTACGGCTATGCATTGGCAGGGAAGAAACAGTAGAAACATACAGCCAAGCTCTAAAAATAGCAAAGGAAATCAAAGAAGAACAGTTTGAAGAACATAATTATCAAAATCACAGGTTTTAAAGAACGGTCTGTGCTACCCAGCGTCTGAAACCCCACGAGGTAGCACCTTGCACCGGGTCCTTCTGCGTTGCCTCCAAATATTGCACCACTTCAGTGCCTTGATCTCCACTTTTAGGGGCGCCGTGGTAGAAGGAGACTGGTCGGCCAGTGGGTTCCTTGGAGCATCTTGGAGCATCTTGGAGCATTTCATTCATCAAAAGTTGCTTTTGAAAGGATTGATACTTTTGAAAGAATGAATCTCTCCATTCTTTTCTGTTTTCAGTCTTTGGTGTTCAGCTTGAGACTTGCATTCTCCATTCTTTTTATTGATTTGGTGTTCAGCTTGAGACTTGCATTCTCCATTCTTTTTATTGATTTGGTGTTCAGCTTGAGACTTGCATTCTCCATTCTTTTTATTGATTTGGTGTTCAGCTTGAGACTTGCATTCTCCATTCTTTTTATTGATTTCTGTTTCCCGAAAGTAAGAATATGTCAGAATATGTAAGAATGGAGATGAAGAATGGACAACTATGATCCAATCTTTGGTTCTGGGAGGGCGTTAGGCGAGAAATTCCAAGTTTCATTCCTAATTGCAAAACTTTGAATAGTGGTGCTTTTGTTTGTTCAGTTTTGGTGCTTGCTTTGGTGTCCCTTGTAGTGATGGTTCTTGCATATTATCATACTGCTTTCATGCCTTTTGTACATTTGAACAGCCTTCCACGACCTGCTTTTCTGCAGCCTCTTTTGCCTCATGTTGCTTTATCTTTTCCATTGCTATTGGTCTTGTTGCTTCCCTCCTCTTCCAGTACACTGGATGCGTGTGTGCTTTTTCAATGTTTGATCCAGTCTTTTTCTGGTTCATGCTGTCACTGCTGGCACTGCTACTTTTCTGCTTTTTCGCATGGTTTCGTCACTGCCTTTGTTGACGAACTCTAAATGTTTGTGGACGTTGTGGATCATTTGCCAAATTTGTCATTTGCATCTTCTTCTACAATTTCTTCTTATTCTAAATCATTTCTTATTCTACATGTTTTTTCTTTCTGCATACTCCTTCATCATCATCTTCTTGCTGTTCTGAGTTCTTGCCATCCCATGATTGCTGTGTCACTTCGACTTCTGCCACGATTCTCCCTGTGGTCACTGCTGCTGCTGCTGCTGTGGCGCCGGTGGCGTCTGCTGCTGCTGCTGCTGCTGCTGCTCTTCAGCCGAGATGCTCCTCCAATGGTAGACGAACAACAAAAGATTCTTTGCACTATCCAAAAGATCCAAAGTATACCTAAAACATCCTAAAACTCTAAGCCTCTTTGAACCGGCCCTTTACCAATCTCCCTTTGAACTTAATCTTTTTGCCCAGGCTCTTCTATAACAGCGGCAAACCACTCACCGCTTTCCCATCCTCATCTTAAATTGCATACGCAGATTTCAATACAATGCTTTATGTTCTCTCTGTAACTTGCTTGATGCCAAACCTGTTCACATTTGCAATCTCCCACCTTCAAACATTTCAACAATGATTCTTGCTGCCTTATCCCGTTTCAAGTTGAACTCTTCCGTCCTCTCTCCTTTTAGTCTCTCCTTTAGTCGACACAAGCCCCATTTGGAGCAAACAAATATTGAAAATACTTTCTTTAGCCAAGAATCTGCAGCCAGCAATCGGACGCGATCCAGTTCGCGCGGCAAAAACTTCTTCAACTAACGCGCTTGCTCGAAACCTGCCAGAACATGGCAAATCTTGGCAGAGAATAGCATGCTGATGGTTTTTTGTAACCTATTTATTAGTCCATTTTTCGCAACCCAACGGCAAGCGGCGACGTTTAAGACTTGATAGGACATGTCCCATTTCATCATTGCTGGCGTTGATCGCAGAAAATATAGAAAACTGGGAATGATGGCATAACATGATATGATGTGAAAGCATGCCCTAATGCACGCAACTCGTATCGACAACATAATCGGCAAATCGTTCAAACAAGAAAGTGTGGAGATTTGTCACGCAACCTTGTCAAGTTCAGTGTTGTTCTGGGCTCTGCAACTGCGCCAGTGAGTGAGTTTGATGAGTTTGATGAATTTGGCACTCCCAACTTCATGTCTGCTGCCCAACGGTTTTCAAATCCTTGGCCAAACAGGGTCATGATTTTGGGGCTTCAGCTTGTTTGCCCAGACTACACATGGAAAATAATGAAAGCTACGAATGTGGCATGGATGGCCTACCAGCTGGTACAAGATCTCGTCAACTGTGAAAGCATCATGTATGAATAGTATACGAATATATTGACATCTATTAAATCAAATTAATTCATAGTCTGAAGCAACAGTGCGAATTGCCGCAAAAGCAACAGACACAAAGAGAAAGATAGATAGATAGATAGATAGATAGCTAGGTAGGTAGATAGATAGATAGACAGGCAGGCAGACAGACAGACAAACAAACAGAGAGAGATGGATAGATAGATAGATAGATAGATAGATAGATAGATCGATAGATCGATAGACAGACAGACAGACAGACAGACAGAAAGACAGACAGACAGACAGCCAGCCAGGCAGGCAGACAGACAGACAGACAGACACAGAGAGATAGATAGATAGATAGATAGATAGATAGATAGACAGACAGATAGATAGATAGATAGATAGATAGTTAGATAGAGAGACAGAGGGATGTAGAGAGATGTAGAGAGATGTAGAGAGATGTAGACAGATGTAGAGAGATGTAAGGAGATGTAGAGAGATGTAGAGAGATGTAGAGAGATAGAGAGATAGAGAGATAGAGAGATAGAGAGATAGAGAGATAGAGAGGTAGAGCGGTAGAGAGGTAGAGAGATAGAGAGATTTAGAGATAGAGAGATAGAGAGATAGAGAGATAGAGAGATTGAGAGATAGAGAGATAAAGAGATAGAGAGATAAAGAGATAGAGAGATAAAGAGATAGAGAGATAGAGAGATAGAGAGATGGAGAGAAAGAGAGATAGAGAGATAGAGAGATAGAGAGATAGCGAGATAGATAGATAGATAGATCGATAGACAGACAGACAGACAGAAAGACAGACAGACAGACAGCCAGCCAGGCAGGCAGACAGACAGACAGACACAGAGAGATAGATAGATAGATAGATAGATAGATAGATAGATAGATAGAATAGATAGATAGATAGATAGATAGATAGATAGATAGATAGATAGATAGATAGATAGACAGACAGACAGACAGACAGACAGATAGATAGATAGATAGAGAGACAGAGAGATGTAGAGAGATGTAGAGAGATGTAGACAGATGTAGACAGATGTAGAGAGATGTAGAGCAGAGATGTAGAGAGATGTAGACAGATGTAGAGAGATGTAGAGAGATGTAGAGAGATGTAGAGAGATGTAGAGAGATATAGAGAGATAGAGAGATATAGAGAGATATAGAGAGCAATTCGAAGTTCTTTAACGAGCAGTGAACACTGCTCTGCAACGACCGCTTCACTCTTTTTCCATCCAAGAGAACGTGGGTGCTGGATGGATCCATCAATCCTGATCATCAGGTAGGATCCCATCACATATGAACTTAAGATCAGAGGTGGCCCCAGCATCAAGGGTTGGACCTACCTCACCTGAACAGTTCACTGGATCAACCAGGTTTAAGAACTATCCAGATCAACACCCCAATACCCAATTTTCAGGGAAGATGATGATGATGATGATGATGATGATGATTTCTGGTGGACACAATAACTTTGGGAGCTGCTCCAAATGAATGGTGTACACACACATGAGTGTGTATGTTTTTTTCATGGCCGTTTCTTTGAATAGAGACTCGAATGGAGACTCCAAAAACGGCGGGTGTTGGACAAAAAAACATCAAACATATCGAAAATGGTTTCTTTGGGGATGATTCGAGGGATTCCGAGTGTCACTAAGAAGCACATGCATACATGCACATATGTGCGTAGATATGTAGATCAATTCGAAGTTCTTTAACGAGCAGTGAACACTGCTCTGCAACGACCGCTTCACTCTTTTCCATCCAAGAGAACGTGGGTGCTGGATGGATCCATCAATCCTGATCATCAGGTAGGATCCCATCACATATGAACTTAAGATCAGAGGTGGCCCCAGCATCAAGGGTTGGACCTACCTCACCTGAACAGTTCACTGGATCAACCAGGTTTAAGAACTATCCAGATCAACACCCACGCTGTTAAAAAGGAAAAATCGCAGGCACAGTGATCCAGCCTGCCATCTCACCGATCCTGATGTTCTCACGAGATGGTGGATCGGAAGGATTGGCATCCGTAGGGACTCGATCTATGTACAAGTAGATCTTGATGGATTGAGCGATGTCCCAGAACTTTCCTACCAACTCACATAGATCTTCTTTGGCAGAGTAACCTTTGACCAAGGCACCTTGAACTGGCTCCGAATCTACAAAGAGCAAGGCCCATGATCCTTTGAGCTTCTCCTCGAAGGTCTTCAGGGCGACGACCACAGCAAACATGTCGACCATGGCGATCTGCGACTTCCTTGGGAGCCACTGTTCGATAAGGGCCATGGGAACTTCTGCACTGAACTGCAATGGTGTCGATCCTTTTGAGAAGAGAACTCCGCCGATCCAAGGCTTCAAAGGCGATCCAGGCTTCCCATCGGGAAAGCTCCCATCAGTGAAGAGCACGAAGTCCGAGCAGCGAGGCTTGATCATCTCAATCTCTCTGGGAGGCCCTTCGAGCACCAGGCCTCTCCATTTCTCCAATGACAACTTGATCGCCTTGTTGATCTCGTTCTTCGGGAACTTCATGTACTGCCTTTCCGACAGTGACCTGAGAAAAGCCCTGCCGACCTTTCCCCATAGCTGGGAGGCTCCGAACATCAACTTGCCTCGGAGCTTGCCTGCCTGACCTGGAGACAGGAGCTTAGATGCCAAGATGGAGTCGATCTCGTCCACGATCTCTTCCTTGCGAGATTGTTTGATGAGCAACCTCATGTCTTTGAGATCATACGTGACCCCTA
>VSDK01011578.1:222630-242406 GCA_009767595.1 Symbiodinium kawagutii | reverse complement strand
ACGCACGCACGCACGCACGCACGCACGCACACACACACACACACACCTACCTTTAGGCATTGTTTTGGAAAGCACACACACACAGACAGAGACGCACACACAGAGACACACACACAGAGAGACACACACACACACACACATACATACATACATACATACATACATACATACATACATACATACATACATACATACATACATACATACAGACACACACACACACACACACGTGTTTGGATCACTTTGGAACACACGTTTAGCCATAACGTGGAAAACGGCTATGTTCCATGTCTCCCCGAACAAGAGCTGAATCTACAAAAAACTTGCAACTTTGCCACGGTCACGGAAGGTATGCTGGAGAAGTAGTTGTTTCAATTCAGACAGTTTGCTGTGTATGACTTGGCAAAACGATGTTTGGTTCAAGTTTCTTCAGTGCTTGGCAAGTCATTGATACAGAAAAGCAAACAGCCTTTGTCTCAAAAGACCACCAAAACAACAGAAACTTCCAGCTGACATTCCAAGAGAAGTTCTCAACCCAAATTTCTTAGCAAGTTGTGGCATTTCTCCACAAGCTGTAGCCATGCTAGATAATCTGAACAAGAGAGACATTGCAAGCAGCCAATTTTCCTGCCTGGAACAGAATTAGTTGACAAGTTTGTGGCTTTCTTTGTACATAAACACGATGAGGTATTTGGACCCATCCCCTTACAGCCTAACCAGTGTTCAGAATAGCGCCAGCCCCATGGTTGAGAGGTCTGCCAGTAACTAAGGTTGGTTGTTCCTGGGGTATGCTCGAGAATCATATAACGAAGCCCTATAGACTATATTACTGTGGAGGCAAGCTAAACAGACAAAAGCAAAACAAGCAAAAAGGGCAAAACAGACCATACTCAGTGAATCTCAATGGCATACTGATGACATATCCTGACACCAAGTGATTCTGCAGAGAGCATGTTGTGTCCATGTCCAGGACCTGGTCACGTCTCAAGCCCAACCAGCCAGCACCCAGGGATGCTTCCTGAGCTTCCAAAGAGCGCGACGTCAACCGAGAAAACATTTGGAACACCAAAGGTTCGATGGATTTAGAGCTGTTTAATCCATACTTTTTCTTAATTCTTCAATTAAAACAGGTTTTCATGTTTTTCCTTAATTGTTTGGCTGTTTAATTCTTAAGTTTCTTAACATCATGTTTTTCTTCATTTTCTGAAGCTTATTTTGTTAAATTTCATGTGTTAAGCTTTCATGGTGGGGCACTGAGCTTGGTGCCATGCCCATTGAGGCGTTCCGAGTATGAGCCCTCGCTCGTCTCTGACACCTCGGAGGAGAGAACACGAAAGAGGAAAAGAAATCCTTAATAGAACATTTAGAATATTTAAGAATTGGAAAAAGGAAATAGAATTCAGAATACATCTCTAAAAGTAGAATTCTCTTTGAGAATCTCAGAAAACTCGTCCAGAAAACTCTCGGAAAACTCGTGCCTCTGGGGCTTGAAGCACGCAATTTCAGCTTCACCTGGAAGTGCTTTAAGTGCACGCTTCGAAGCACAGCTTCTAAGTGGTCAGCACAGTGGTCTAAGTGGTCAGTCAGGCTGAAGCTCGTCTAAGCCCATTGCAATCGTCGCGGGCACAGTTCAGGACTGCATCAATGCCCCTATCGCGTAGTGCGCAAAGATTCAAGGCATCCTCCAAGCTGAATTGGAATGATTCGATGTGGTACTCTTTTTTGTTTCAAACAACGTATTCAGAGTGCGAAGAGAATTACTTCAAATCTGTGAAGACCCTCAATCAAAGATATCAAAGTCTCCTCTAAAGATCCGATCCACAGTTCAAAGCCAGTATCTTCCTTCACTACCTGCAAGAGGCAGTGGCAAATTAAAAGATCTCTTGGAGACTCTCTTCTTCCTTGACAAAGGCATTGCTCAGTGGAAAGGATTTGCGAAGACTTCTGTAGCGCACCAGGTCCGCAGTGAAAGAAAAACTTGGATTGGCAGCAGAGATCCTGACGGTGACAGCACCTCGTAGCGTGTTCAAAATGACCAAATCGAATAGACAATTTGAACAAATGAACTTCCTATAAACTCCATAGCCATGTCAGTCTCAGTTGTCCTGTCTGCTTCTTCCTCCGCTCGTCTGGCAGCCTTCCAAACATTCGTATCACACCAGCTTCCATGTTCACACCGATTCACACCTACCAAGAGAGAGGATGCTTTGCCAGGACTGATCGTGATTGCAGCTGGCCTCTTCTGCTGAAGCTTCCTGATCCAACATGGCACATTTGGTCCTTTCAAGTCCTTTCCTTTTTCATTCAAGTCCAAGTCAAATAACTTCAATTTCCAAAAACTTAAAGAAGTTAAGGAGTTTCCTAAGTTTCAAAACTCTTCTTCCTTTCACCTGAGCCTCGCAGCCTCGGCTGCGCTTAACATGCAATGCGCTGCTTCTGTCTTCGACCTCTTTGTGCTGCCGAGCACGTGCTTCTTCGCGTTTGGCTCCCAGTTCTTGCAGCAAAGCCTAGAACAGAAATGAAAAGAACAAAAGAAAAGAAAAAGTTGAATAAGAATGGAATGAAATAGAAAACAATTGAATAAGAATGGAATGAAATAGAAAACAATTGAATAAGAATGGAATGAAATAGAAAAGTTGAATAAGAATAGAATGAAATAGAAGAAAATTGACAAATTCAAAACCCAGAAATTTCCAATCTCAAGTCTACCCTTTTACCCCCTCTACCCAGTCTTCCCCGTCTACCCCTGTATCCCAAGCTTCAACCGCCTCAAGTGATGCTCGAAACCTTGGAGCCCAACACGTGCTTTGCACAGAGAAGCACGTGAAAAAGCAACTCTCCAAAGCAATACATAAAGCAGGTGTTTTAACACGTGCTATGCACCTCTTTTGTCTCAGAACTTTGTTGCTCCTTCCAAATTTCGCTAAAATTCATAAATTACGTGTCCAAGGTGCTGAACAGCACCTTCCCCATCAAGCAACGCCATGGGAAGAGCAGCCCAGGGAGCAGCCCAGATCAAGACTTTCAAACTGCTTGTCATGTCATTTTGTGAGACCAGGATGCCATTTGTGAATTTGCTGGTTACATCATGTTACAATGCTTGTTGAAGTTTGAAATGAAGCAATGACCATTTTCTTCTGCTTGGCCTGCACGCCCTTACAACTGAGATTTCTTGATATCTCAGATACATATCATCGTATTGCATCGTCTCATATACATTCGCAGACCTAGATCGATCCTACTACGGGTCAGCGACCAAGCACAACAGGGACGGCAGCTATCTTCTCCAAGAGAAGCAAAAGCCTTCTTTTAAGATTGCAAGAAGAACTCTCAATGTTTAACATTTGATCAACTTTGAAAATCTTCATTTTTCCAAATTTGAAAAGCAAAAAGAGGGCCTGATCCAATTTGGAAGAAAATCGTCAGCTTCGGGACAAGGTCCGATTGCTGGAATCACCTCGTCACAATTCCCGGTAGCATCGAAAGATACAGCGCTGGGAGCTCCGAACTTTTGAGGATTCACAAGGATCAAGTTAGGATCAAGTTAGGAAATGTTAGGAACAACTGGGAACATCAAAAGCATGCCTCAGTCTCGACACCACATGCCGGCAAAGCGATGAAATGCCTTGAAGCGCCAAAAGCGACAACAATCCCTCACCCGTCGTGCCTCAAGCTACACAATCCAACTGAATTCACTACAAACTGAAAGCTTAAATAATCTATATAATTGGTTCAAATAGGGATCAGGAATTCTGCGAAGGCAAAATCAATAGGGCCCAAATGCCGGGGGCCCTAGGGAGAGATCGAAAAACAAGAAGAATTGAGAGTAGAAGACCTAAAATCCAACTGATGGAGGTGCTAAGTGTTCCAAAGCGCACATGAAGGTTATTGCCCAAGCCAATGGCTGTGGGGAACCACCTTGGAAATGATAAGATATTGAGTGACGGAAAAAAGCTGACATTTGTTGACTTTGTGAAGCACGGATTGTCAGGTTGTTTTTCCCACAACACTTACGCAGGCACTGAATGGGTGCCAAACCTCGCTCCGTCCATGACAATGATGAGAATGGTCCAACTTGGATCCGATCGTTGCCCCCATGTGCGCATGCACACAAACACACATACGCGGAACGTGCAGGTATTTCCAAGCCATGGGGCCTGTTTGGACTTGTGCCTCCATGTAGCATTGAGCCTACACTTACACGGTCGAATCAACTAATTCCCCCATATAAATGTGTTGGCTGCAGCCTTCTACCTTCAACCATTCTGGTGACAAGTGACGTACCACAGAAAACCGCAATTGCAAACAGGAGACACTGTCAGTTGATGTCAGTTGTCTGTTCAAAAGCCAGGAAAAGCAGACTTGCACACAGTTTTTGCTTGAGATTGCTACCACATGCAAGCGAGCAAGTGTGCTAGAAACACGATGTTGATGATGAGTCTAACCTTGGTCATCCACTCGCTACTGCTTCACTCAAACAATTAGAGCTGCAAACTGTTGGATTTCAAGAACGACGGCAAAGCGCAAAGTAAAAAAGACAGTTTCTAAAATTCTTATTCTTGGTTTGTCTCTTGCTGTCTCTTGATATCTTGGTGCCACGCCATGCGAATCATGGCAGGTTTCAGATGGAGCTTCTCCTCCAGAATCACCAGAAACCTGGCAGAAACCTCTTTCAGCTGTGGCAAACACAGGCTGTTTTCTCACACCATAGCTGTTTTCAAAATCTCGATGTCGCCTGTTGAGCTTGAAGAGCCTCATCAACTTGGCAAGCCGAACCTTCGTGGCATCTCGTGCTGAAATGGTCACATGCCAATCATGAAAGGCCTGAAAGGGCTGAAAGAACTGAAAGGATCCAAAAAGGAAGTCTCTTTGAGCCAGTTCCCCTACTTTCTTAGTTGTTTCTAGCATTCTCTTCTTGCTGCGGTACCCAACTAAAGTGTTTCAAGCGAGTATAACGAGTTTGGCAGGAGTAACAATTCCGCGGGGAACAACTCACTTGGTACGGGATTCGCACATGCAGAAGAAGACATGCCTACATGGCCTATTCCAAACATGGAACCAAGTTTGCAGGATAACGGACTAAAATAAACTCAGGCGTTGTCCCCAACAGCTTGAAAGCTGCTGCGTTATGTTCTTCATATTTTTGCTTGAACCGTTTTTGTGTTTTAAAAACATGCTTTGGTTTGCAGAGTGCTGGGTCTGATCATTTATGCATCGGCTTTTTTTTCCACGCCCTGCCCCCATCCTGCAAAAAAAACAATTTACAAATATATGAGCGCACTATATCATGCGTGCAAATGCTTATGCCATAAACATTGAACGCTTATGCTTGAACAAAATCCGAACCCTTTGGAACTTCACAAAAGCATCTGCACTAAGACCTTCCAGAAGTCACAAAGTCTCTGCACCGGAACTCTCCAGAACCTCATCAGTCATCTGCACCGGAACATTCTGGAACCTCAGTATTCATCTGCACTGGAACCTCGCCAGGTATCTGCACCAGAACCGGAACCTGTTGTTGAAGCTGCACCGGATCCCATCAGAGCTAATCTACTGTAGGCTAAAAACTCCAGAGCAAAGTATTGCTGCTGGGGAAAAAGAGTTATTAGGACCGAAAAAATGCATCAGGGATCAAAAAATATCAAATAAAATGCTCCTTTTCATGGGCTGTTGGTCTGGAACCTCGCAGTTCCCAAAATTTTGCATTTTTGAATGGGAACCTGCCAGTTCGCATGCTGCAACGGAAAGTGGAACTTTGGAATGGAAATTTGGCGTTGCGGATCCACGTCACATACCGTCGCTTACCGTTATATACTTCCCCAGGACTTCCCGGAGACTTACCCTCTTTGTCTTATCCTATCCATCTCGGTCCATCTCGGTCCATCTCGGTCCATCTCGGTCCATCTCAATTGGGCAAGTTTGACTTTGAGGACTTCGCCAAGCGAACAAACTTCATGAGTTTCACTGACCTGACGGAAACCCTCCCCTCTCTGCCAAAAAATTCTTCAAAGAATATGACATGAGTCACTTTGAGTCACTTCAGTTAAGAACAAGAAAGGCGCATTCTTTTCATGACACTGTGCCTCATCCCGGAGCTGTTCTGGCCTGTTAAGACCTGGCAACAAATGAAAACTTGTTAAAACTTGTTCTTTCTTTTGAGAAAAGGAGAAGATGCAAATAGAGAGCAAGAGAAATGCAAGAGAAATGTAACAGATATGCAATGAATGTGCAAAAGAAAATGCAAGAAATGTGCTCTTAAGAGTCTTGTCAAACACACAGCCTGAACCAGCAAGTCAATCGGGAACCATGAGAGCAAATCGAAGAGGAAGTATGTCATGCAGTACCTTAAGTTCACAGCAGCATAGAGAAACACCAAAACTTTCACCAATGAGTGAGCCTCTTTGCAATTTCCCACCAATCCGTGATGAAGGTGTCCTTCAAAACCGCATGTGATGTTTGGCTGTGAAGCAATCAACTGAATCACTGCACCAAGCGAGTGAGACGTTGGTCAGAGTTTGACGTTCGTTCTCCTCCATGTAGAAACCTGTTCGAAAACAGAGAATGGTGTCGACCTCCGCAAGCAAATGCAGGAAAATCTTGTAGGGACCACTTGACAGTCTCTCAAAAAAACTGCACTCTCTGTGTGACAGACTGCAAAAAGGATGTCGACCGAGTACTCAATCGCCAGAGCTGCTTCACGGGCTTCCTTGCAACTTGGGTTGCTTTCTATGCAGAACATAGAATACAACAAAACGAAGATTGCAAGAAGAATGTTGAGAAGAAATATAACAAGTATATGAGAAGAGTATATCCACAAAGTGAAGTTTGAAAACATTGACACTGGCATTTCTGCGGCGCCTGGTCAAAACCAATCCGCCATGTCAGAGTGATTATTGTGTATATGATCAGCACTCCAATGAAGACATCCCAGCAAACCTGATACAAGCAACTGCGTTCACGTCGAGTTATGCCTTGATTTGCTAATCAGTTGGCTTGCTCTCCGCTGCAAACATGAGTCACATGAGCCTTCCAAGGATCACGTGGAGAGATAATGAGACATCTCCTGAGAAAACTATTGTCTTGAGTGTGTGTGTGCCAATTTGGTTGCTCAAACATACACCTCACAAGCAAATTCAATCTTGGACCATGACTGCTTCGGAGTGCTCTCCTGATGCAGTCTAGAAACTGCTTCAAGGTTTGGCTTCAAAATCTTCAAAGCAAGCTTGGGAATTCTCTACAAGTCCCAACCTGGTCGGAAAGGCTCTCGAAAGATGCTGCTTCAACTGCTCCACCTTCGTAAGGGCCTTGAGTCAAGAACTGCAAGACAGGAAGGAGCAATAAGTTTACTAATTTTTGCTAAGCACTTTTGCTACAGTACTTGTGTAGTACATAGCTAGCCGTCCAAAAACGATACTTCTTCACATGCTGCAACTCAGGGTGAATTCTAATGCCTTCCCACTGTCCAAAACACGTCTGAAACTGTTCCAATGTCCAGCGGCCACCATCACGCGCTTTAGCTCTGCCATCTTGGCTGCTTGAATCCTCCTCTCAAAAGCGACCGATTCAAAGTTTGAACGTGGTGCTCTTGTGGTGTTCTTTAGTGGTGCTTCTTAAAGAGAAAACCCCTAAAACGCTTCTTCCATCTGTGCTCTTCTTGTCTTTTGAAGGACCTTTTCGACGTGCAACGAAACATGACAGCCGGCCTCGCCAGTGTTCCCTGTACCACCAGTGCCGGCTGGAGCCCCATGCACACTTGGAACTCGAGCCTACGAAGCCAAACGGACACAGCACTTGTGCACTGGGCACCCTCAGACTGTTTAGTAAACACAAGGAGGAAGGGAAAATATGGAAATGATAATTAGATATGTACTTACATAAGGAGGCCAAATAGGCAAGACTTCATAGGTTCACAAGGGATTGATTTGTCAGTACAGCGTCAGAATCAAGCACCATCAACAACCAAGCGGATAAGCGGAAACAAAAGTTGAAGCAAGCAGATGCAAGCAGTCGCAGTGCCTCAATGGAGCTCTTCAGAACCTGCAAAAAACCATCTTCTTCGTGGCCTCCGCGGCATCTGACTTCCAGGCGTTTTCAACTGACGATCTCAAGTGCCCGACTGGCGTCAATGGAAAACGTCCCCGTTGCAGGGATCCTGTTGGCAGAACGCACATGCAAAATGAGCGCAGCACCTGTACAACGACTAGAATTTATTATATTGATATATATTTATATTTATATTTATATTTATATTTATATTTATATATATATATATGTATGTATGTATGTATGTATGTATGTATGTATGTATGTATGTATGTATGTATGTATGTATTTATGTAGTTATTTACTTACTTATCTATGAATTTATTTACTTACTTATTGATTTATTTATTTATTTATTTATTTATTTACTTAATTTAATTAAATGTTGTTTTTCTGAAGTCACAATTTCTCTTTCCAAAGTTTGCCCTTTTGGAACAGGCTGCTTTTCTATGCCGAAACATGTCTGCGCCTTTGAGATCCTCTGCTCCTGGATCTCCTACGAAGTCGAAACTTTGTCAAACTGATCTCTAGAGAATCTCCTCGAGATTTCATCTCTAGATTTCCTTAGAATTTCCAGATAGATTTCCTTGGAATCTCCACTGATCCTCTGTCAGAGTTCACAGTTTTTCAAAGACAGAAATCCTCTGCTCATTCTGCAAGATCTGTTGCAAGACCTAACAGCTTCAGAGGGGCAAACCTTCAAAGCTGTACCCGGTCGCAAACCAAAGTTTTATGTATTGCCGCCAGCCACCAGCACGACAATCAAAGGCCCAAACAATTCGAGCTGCCATCAATTCCACCTGCAGGCCGCTTAATGTTGTCTTAACTACTCAACTTAAATGTCATCACAAATTTGCTCCTCAGTTTTGTAATCTCAAAGCACTTCAGTGAAAGGCCTAGACCAATGTGGCGTCTTCGTGGCATGACATCTCGTCCAAAGAATGGAAAGGTAGCAGCCTGCATTCATGACTTCAAAGACCACACACACACACACACACACACATCAAATTTCACATCTGGCTGTCCTGGATTGATCTGCATGGGCACATATCCACAGCGTTTTCTCCCAATATCTTTGGTCTGCAAGTCCACAAATCACAAAATATGACGAAATGTATGGAAATGTCGCATTCCTGGTGCAGGAATCCAACCACGATCAGAAACCATTTTCAGAGAAACGCAGGAACCAGATAATGGGGTTGCTCTGACTTGGAGGGCTAAGTCAAAATTGATTTGATAAAAAGCTCAGCAAGCTTGGTACCACTTTGATGAGTGTTCCGTGTTTTGCGCTCTTCTTGGATTTCGAGCCCGAAAAAAATCTGAACACAGGCACCTATGAAGCATGATTTCTGGCGTTATATTTTCTGGCATGGCGACTTGCCGCAGAAATAATGCAAGTTTGGGGTTGAAAAGTATCAAGCGATGTCATTGCAATGCCTCATCAAACCGAAAAGTGCTGCATTTTTTTGAAAAGTCAACCTTTTGTTTTTCTGTTTCGTTCGTCCAAACCACCCCTGCATGATCAACAATTCCTGCGCGAGTGAATGTTTTTGAGGCAATTTCTCGATTGGCATCAGAATGCAGCTCCGGTGTGCGAAATTACAAACGATGAAGGCTGCCTAAGATCTTTGACAACAACTGGAAATACACACACGAGGACATGCATCAGGTGTTGGATCGTTTGCTGCAACCCATGGAACCATTCAAGCACTCAATCCACATTGAGTCCAGCTGGAAAAACCAAACCTCACTCACTGAATTTCAATGTTTTATGATGAATTTCCAGGACTTTCCAGAGCCACGCACTACCAAATCCACATGAACTTTCAGGATGTTCCCCGAACCCATCAAACCGACCATTTCCAAAACTACCCCTGGGAACTGTACAAGATTCCAAATCCACGGCTGCTTTATCATTCCTGTCAGAAGCGAAAAGGAAGCATGGGAACTACTTTTGACCGATTTTTGCGGGTTGTATTTTCAACGCCGGGCCGGGCTGTACCTATGCAATTGTTTGGAACGTTTTCCCGTTTCTTCATGAAAGACCTCAGCCACGTCCTTGGTTTCAGTGCAGTTACCACTGGGCGCTAAAGCGCTTTGCAGCATGAAAACAAACCTGCAAAAAAATGAGAAGGATAAAACTAGTCAAGCGGCACACCTATATACCATGCATGACAACGAATTGCGAAACTCACAACATGAGCACACACCCATCACATAGGAACCACCCTCCACGTAAGTTCGGCACAACCCTTCGCGACACAATCCCGTTGACAACAAAAAACATGTAGTTATTTTTTTGTTCGTTTTGTCCGAACGGCGCATTGGAAAATTTTGCAAAAACAACATTTTTTTTTGATGATTGGGGTCAATCTTTGGCTGCGCTGTCACAACCATACGGTGAGGCACATAGACGGTGACAATAGGCGTCGTTGAATCCCATGACTGAACAAAAACTCATGTACAAGTGCTCGACATACGATAATCACTTGACCCAGTCACAAATCACCTGAGTAACATGGGTTTGCCTCAAGAATGATTGCCGGCTGGCGTGAGAGGAAACAAGTCCTTTGAAGTGTCCCTTGTAACACGTCATTTGACGTAGAAGAGGCGATTTCGAATTACTAATGCCGGCGCGAAAAAATTACACCAGCATAGACCCCAGATAGCGGGCGCATTGCGCACAAAGATTTCCAGGGCCTGTACCATAAACGTGTGTGTTTGAATTGCACGGTTTGTTTAGACTAATATTTTTTTACAAAAATATTATCATAGCTCTTAGGTTGTGTATTTTTATCCCGCCCTGCGCAGTATTTTTTCATAGATGGGGGAGACAAAGGGGAGACAAAGGCGAGACAAAAGGAAACAAGCATGAGCAGCGGCAGAGCAGTGGTAAAAGGCCAAACTAACAAAGGGAGACAAGCATGAGCAGCGGCAGAGCAGCGGCACACAAAGCGCCGATCCAGAGCCACAAGGGAGACGAAGGTGAGACAAAGGGGAAGCAAAGGGGAGACAAAGAGGAGACAAAGAGAGATAAGCATGAGCAGCGGCAGAGCAGCGGCAAACAAAGCGCCGACGCAAAGCAACAAGGGAGACAAAGGGGAGACAAAGCGGACATAAAGGGAGACAAAGGGAGACAAGCATAAGCAGCGGCAAACAAAGCGCCGATCAAAAGCCACAAGGAACACGGGAGACAAAGGAGACACAAACGACAACAGGTCTAACATGAAGGGATACAAGCATGAGCAGCGGCAGGGCCGCGGCAAACAAAGCGCCGATGCAGAGCAACAAGGGAGACAAAGCAGAGACAAAAAGGAGACAAAGGGAGACAAGCATTAGCAGCGGCAAACAAAGCGCCGATCAAAAGCCACAAGGAACACGGGAGACAAAGGGGACACAAACGACAACAGGTCTGACATGAAGGGATACAAGCATGAGCAGCGGCAGGGCCGCGGCAAACAAAGCGCCCATCCAGAGCCACAAGCGAAACAAAGGGGAAACAAAGGGGACACAAACGCCAACAGGTCAAACATGAAGGGATAGAAACATGAGCAGCGGCAGAGCAGCGGCAAACAAAACGTCGATCCAGATCTACAAGCGAGACAAAGGGAGACAAAGGGAGACAAGCATAATCAGCGGCAGACCAGCGGCAAACAAAGCGCCGATCCAGAGCCACAAGGGAGACAAAGGGGAGACAAAGGGGGAGACAAAGGGGGAGACAAAGGGGAGTCAAAAGGAAACAACGTGAGCAACGGCAGAGCAGCGCCAAACAAAGCGCCGATGCAACGCCACAAGAAAGACAACGGGGAAACAAAACGGAGGCAAAGGGGAGACCAAGGCAAAACAAAGGCAACAGAAAAGCGAAGTAAGGACGCGCCCCCTGGGTTAGGGTTGTAGTTCAACCCCAACCCTGAACTAGTGGAGCTTAACCGGGGGGGGGGAGAACCCTGCAACCCTACAACTAATTAGCAACTACTTGAAACTAATTGGGGAACTAGTTGGCAACTAGTTACAACTAATTACGGAACTAGTTAGCAACTAGTTACAACTAATTATGGAACCCTGGGCCTCATAGTTACAACTAGTTACAACTAGCTATGGAACTTTGGGCCCCGGGGAAATAATTACAACTAGTTACAACTAACTGTGGAACCTGGGGCCCCAATACTGACAACTAGTTACAACTAACTATGGAACCCGGGGCCCCAATAGTTACAACTCGTTACAACTAACTATGGAACCCGGGGCCCCAATAGTCACAACTAGTTACAACTAACTATGGAACCCCGGGCCCCTGGGCCCCAATAGTTACAACTAGTTACAACTAGCTATGGAACTTTGGGCCCCGGGGAGATAGTTACAACTAGTTACAACTAATTGTGGAACACGGGGCCCCAATACTGACAACTAGTTACAACTAACTATGGAACCCGGGGCCCCAATAGTTATTACAATTAATTACAACTAATGTTGCAACTAACTATGGACCCCGGGGCCCCAATAGTTACAAGTAGTGACAACTAACTATGGAACCCGGGGCATTGCTTCGACTTCGAGTCTATTTTTCTTGCAACTAAGCTTATGAAACTATTGTGACACTGTCTGGTGGACAAACATTTCGGCCGGGAAATTTTAATAATGACATTAATGTTAATATTGCTAACGTTACTATGGAACCTTGGGCCCCAACAGTTAAACTAGTTAGAACTAATTATGGAACCCTGGGCTCCAATAGTTACAACTAGTTGCAACTAACTATGGAAACCGGGGCCCCAATAGTTACAATTATCTATGGAACCCGGCACCCCTGGGCCCCAATAATTACAATTAGTTACAACTAACTATGGAACCCTGGGCCCCAATATTTACAAGTAATTACAACCCACTATGGAACCCATTAGTGTTACTATTATTTTTGCTTCTTCTTTGATTATGTGTTTTATTGGAATTAATCGTATGAATATTACTATTGTGTACAACTATCTGCAACTAACAACGTAGCCCTGAGCCCCAAGAGGTACAAATAATTACAACGAATTATGGAACTAGGTAGCAACTAGTACAACTAAGGATGGAAACCTGGGCGCCGGGGAAAGGGTGGCAACCAGTTATATACAATTCATTTTACACACATTTCAGCGAGAAGTTTTAGGACAGAAACGTTTGAAAGACACACCTCAGCTTCCTGCCTTTGCTGGGGATGCGGACGCTCTGGACGCAGCAAGAGGACCTGTGGACCGAAGGAGAAATATGACAGTCAGGTCAGAAGACCATTAGCACGAGCCACAAAAAACGAAAGCAAATGACAACGAATGAGTTGCGTTGTTTTGCCATAAGAAACGATTTGGACATACATGTCACTGTTTCTGCGTGCTTACATGTGCATTTGCGCGCGTGTACGTGCACGCGCGCGTATCGGGTCTGAGTGCATGGACGTGCGCATGCGTCTCTGTGCGTGAATGCCCCCCTTCAGACCTTCACGAAGGCGAAGCCCCCTTGAAGCCCCCTTCAAGCCCCCTTGAAGCCCTTTTGAAGCCTCCCTTCAACCCCCCCTTCAAGCCCCCCTCCAAAGCTTCGAAGGGTGAAGGGCATCCTCTTTTTCAGTCTTCGGATCCTTCCTGCTACTAGGACTGAGTTCCAGACTTAGTTAGAACTAGTTGCAGAACTAGTTAGCAACTAAGTACAACTAATTGTCGAACTAGTTGGCAACTAGTTCCAACTAATTGTCGAACTAGTTCCAAACTAGTTGCAACTACTTTCTAACCAGTTCCAAAATTAATTGTACCTAGCACCATTGCAACTTTTGGCAAAATAGTTGTTGTAACTAGTTAGAACTAATTGCCCAATAGTTGCAACTAATTCAATTAGAACCTTTTTTTTCCTGGGTAGTGCCTATTGCACACGGAATGCAGGTCACTATATGTCCAATAAGACTGCAAAGAGATCAGAAGATCACCAATTAAAAGTAAGATGACCGTTAACGACAAACCAAGAAACCAAGCAAACAGCCAAACAACAACCAGCAAACCACAACCAAACCAGACAAACAACAACAAAGGCAAAACCTCAATCCCGGTCATCTTACTTATCAACCTCGTATAACAAAAGGTGAAACGTGTGAAATTCCGCACTCACGCATCTCAGAAGTCACCCAACCAGGCATCATCATCTTATTCGTCAAAAGCACCTGCCAAGCCTCTCCAAGGCTCTATGGTTGCGCACGGCCTGAGAATGACTCAGAAATCCGCTGTAAAATGAATACTCCTCCCACATTTGCAGCTTCGTACAAATACGATGAAAGGCAACACTCATACGACAGCACAGTGAATGCGAAGATCTGCGTAGATATAAGGGCCGTAGAGGCACCGCATATAACAGAAAAAAGGGGAGGGGGGCCCCAGCCCCCCCCCCAAAACGAAAGAGCGAATCAATCATCGAAAGCACAGCACCAGAGGCGCTAACCAGGTACGCAATAGCACCATTTCCAAAGCAGAGCACCATCAGTCCAGTCCATGCCGTCCCAGAGTCAAAGCAGTTCCAGAGCGTCCTCCAAGAAGACTTAACAGGTAGATCCACGCAGAGGTTCCTTCGAACTGGCCATCTACACTGAGCAACAATGAATATCCGACACCGGAGATCCAGCAATGAGGTCCCAAGTCCGGTTAGACACTCAACGCACCCCCAGATCAGTGAAGTCACGAGTTGCAGGGACACTCGACCTTCAGGACCAGGATCCAGCATGCCAAGCTCACGCTTAATTAACTCTTTTTCCCTTTCCTGCAGAGCAAAAGTATGCAGTACCGTCAAGCAAACTGCAGCAGAAACACCCAGCAAAGGCCAGGGCCAACGCTAGGCGTTTCCGTAGCAGCAAGCTTGTCAAGGTACCGCACTCCGGAGTTGTACACCAGGAATGAAACCCCGCTGCAAGGAGGATCCTCACTTCTCCAAGCACCTGTGTGTGTGTGTAGTTCCACCGCTACCCTAGGCAACACCAGGAGGTGTGGCCAGCCCGCATTAAGTAGCAACCACCTGCGATACTTGCACCGAGACAGCTTGCGCCAAAGGTTACGGAAGAAGAAAATATTACCGTGCCAGAGCAGTAAGATCGGCGCCAAGGGAGCCAGGGCCACAGCTCAGATGCGCCACTCCAAGGCACATTGCAATATCAACAGCATCAAGGGTCCACTCAATCTGGAGCGCCGGCACGACATTTCCCTCTCCTCAGTGATAAATACCTCTGTAGGCACCTATCGTCTACCAGTCCAAGCATGCGGAAGCAACAGGCCAGAGCAATCACTGCTTGTTGCCTCCCGCAATCCTCATCTGTCTGGCGAGCCACCAAGACTCACCCCAGTACCAAGTCCAAGTAGGACGCGAAGCACTCAGAGAGATGAAATCACCTGTCCAGCACAGCCAATGAATATCTGTAAACCAGAGCAGCAGCGCCATGGCACCGCCCGCGCGCGCAGGAATACTCCTGTGAGCAAACCTGCATCCCACCCCGCCCCGGGATAGCCATGTAGCCTAGGCGAAATGGCTGCGGTAATCCGCCCTAAGGCAGATCATGGCCCACTCGACCTTGCAGACGCCCGCTGAAG
The DNA here is from genome assembly GCA_009767595.1 of Symbiodinium kawagutii. NCBI lineage: Eukaryota > Dinophyceae > Suessiales > Symbiodiniaceae > Symbiodinium > Symbiodinium kawagutii. The sequence goes on along the minus strand of VSDK01011578.1, from coordinate 226,765 downwards.
CCCGGCGTTGCAGATCTGAGACAATTGTCACTTAGACCAACAGGTGCTGGACGCTGGCCGCCCAATATCGCCTCTTCAGTGGCAGCTTTTTGGATAGTCCTAGAAGTGTCCACGATGCAGGGGCCACATAACGTGGGCTGGGTTTTGCGGGTAGTACACTTTCTCTGGTAGAGTTCTGTCAACATGCAATAGGCAGCAACCAGGGCCATGAGGTCTCGGCCGTACCTCCCATAAAGCACGTCTCTGATTATCAAGCCCATAACCCCACAAGAGACCCATGAAACGCCCTCCTGGGAAGCACCAATGATCTTCGACGAAGGGCTGATAATTTCGAGCTTCTACCAACATCAAGTGCAACCTGAGAACACGACGACCCTGTGGAGAATTGCTGGCCCAGCCTACTGCCAATGGGAGAAGGTCTTCACACAGCCGAGCTCCGCAGAGTCTATTTTGCATGGCCGAGTCCGAGACAATCCTACGATCAAAGCGGTCCACTTCCTTTGTGACTCCGATTGAGTCATTGTCGATGCGCCCAGCTCCAGTTTGCAAAACAGCAATGACCTGGGCCATACCCACCAACCCTCTCATGTCAACCGGAGAAAGAATGATGGTGGCGCCAATGGCACGAAATAGGGCATAGGCCTCAAAATTCTGGGGGGGGCTATGTTGGTCGTTGCCAGACAAAAAGGAAACCCCAGACTGAATCAAGAATGACCTGTAACACGCAACTTGACTGTAAACCACTCGTGTCTTGCCCTGGTTTGGCTTTCCCTTTTTGGAACCTTTGGCCTTGGGAATCTGGTCAGGGAGTTTGGGCCGAACCGTGGTCGCACTGCTCAGTGCACTTCGTTGGTCATTCGTGTTGGTCATTGACAATTGTCCCGGAGTACAACCCGGTTCCGATGCATCAAAGGATTTTGTTTCCCCAGGTGGCGCCTATTGCACATAGAATGCAGATCACTCTTTGTCTAGGAAGCCCACTCAAAGATCGCACGATCTTCAATTAATCCAAAATGACCATTGGGGCAAACCACCACCAACCAGCCAAACCAAACCAACAAAAACCAGAAAACAAACAAAGAACCGCAACCAAACAAACCCCAAAAGAACTCCAAACTTCAGTAGTCATTCTGCACGTAAACTACAACAGGTGCACAAGGTGAGACAGGTGACACTCCGCACTCACGCATCTCAGTGGGCGTTCAACTTGGCATCGTCTTCCCCACTCATCGGATCATCACAAAAGCCTTGAAGGCAATCTCAAATGTTGCCAAGTGAGCACTTCCTAAGACAGGCCAACAAGAAATGCACAACGCCTTTGCAACTTCGTACAAAGAAAGGTTTATCCCAGACAGGCAAGCATGACAAGTGCGAAAATGTAAAATGCTGCAAAAATTTCAAAAATACTGCACGGGGGCCCCAGCTCCCCCAAAACTGCGCAAATCAAGTCTCAAAAGCACAGCACCAGAGGTGCACACACGTGATTCCAATAACTACGGCCAAAGTCGCGGCTGTAAGGTCCACAACGGGCACACCAAGCTCTGAGTATTCACGCATTGATACCTTCAGTAGATGCATGCCAGACCACCGCAGACAGCACTTGTCACCAGCAGCGGGTTATGGTCACAGCAAGCAGTACCGCCAAGCAAACTGCTGTGAAAACAGCCAGCAAGGCCGGGGCCAAGACTAGACGTTTTTGCAGCAGCAAGCTTGTCAAGGCACCGCACAAGCATCTGTAAAGATCACTGAAGGCTTCACTGCCGAATTGGCCAAACCGCCACCGCGAAGAGAGCGGCGTGACAGACAAATAGCATTGTTGGCAAAAAATCCCGAATCAGCCCTCCAGAGAAGAAGAGCGGAAAACAGTTTCGATCTTGGTTCATGCACTTTTCACCAGTAAACTCTCAAACAATTTCCATCACTTCCCCACGGCAACACCAAGGGTCGCCAGCCAATACCAAGTAGCAACCAAAGACTCTTGCAGAAATTGCCCAAGATGGTCAACAGAGTGCAAAGCATCATGCCAAGCACTTGGAGGTAAGAAAAGCTATGGCACCGGCCGCACGTGCAGGAATACTCCTGTAAGCAAACCTGCTTCCGGACTCCGCCCCGGGATTGCCATTTAGGCAAGGTAAAACGGCTGCGGCAATCCGCCCAAAGGCAGATAAAGGCATACTCTACCTGGCACTGCTGGAGGCAGCTGACGAACGTCCACCTGCTCAAGGACGTCGCGTCTGCCAGATCCATGGGAGGTACTCTTGCTTGGCCATGTACCGGTTATCTTTCAAGTCATCGATTCCGACGCCATGCGTCATTGATGGCATTCTTGCTCTTCTGAGCAATGGTCGGAAACCATTCTCGATGAAAGACATTGTTACTTTTTCCTTGGGGCGTCGACTTTGGCGCGTCAAAGGCGTCTAGGGCCTGCATAGGATCAGCAAAAGTTCCACCGATGCGAACAATCTCTCAACAGACAGTCACCATATCTGGACAATCTCCACAGGAGTGTCAGTACCGTGCAGCCCAATGGAGTCCCAATTGCTCGGCACACAATTCTCAATGCTTCCTCATCAAATTGGGGAGTCTCACCTGCATTCACTTCTGGGACGAGATTTGGCACTCTCACTTCAACATGCAGAGTGGCGGGGTTCAATCGACAGGTGAGGAGCTTAAGGTTCTTGCTGGCCAAGAGACCCGTGCCTACTAGTCCACGACTCAACGGAAATCGAGCCTTCTCCAATCTGCTGCTTGATGTCAGGAACCTGCTCTATCTTGTTCTATGACAAGAAACTGCAAGGGTCTGTTTCATGGTTATATTTTTTCACAAGAAGTCCCTGAGTGCTTTGCATGGTGCTTTGCACTTTGTCGACCATTCTGGGCTTTATCTGGATAAGTCTCATTAACTTGCTGAAGATTGCTACTTAGTACTGGCTGGCGACTATTCTTGTTGCCGTAGGGAAGTGGTAGAATTTGGAAGGAAACAGGTGGAAGGTGTACTCTCCGATGGTGGTGCTTGCTGTTTGCTCCTCTCGGACTCTCGGTAGCTGGAGGACCGTTAAGTGATTTTGGCCAACGGAGGTATTTATCTTTTTCGCCGCTCCCTTTTGTCTTGGATGTTTTTATTCATACTTAGCACACCGTTGGGCAAATCTTCGCTCACAGCAGATCCCTCGAGTTCCATGACATTGCGCGTCAACTACTCCAAGAAGCTGACAATGATGCAGGGCATTTCGTGTCATTTACTGCTGCCTTAATTATGGCGCTGAAGACTTGCAGATCTGACCTTGCAGTAGAAGGTGTCTTTGGTGCTGGCAAAACCACCTCTCTCGCCTACTTGTTAGTGTGGCTTTCCCTGACCACCTCCCATGCTAGAGTAACGGTCATACATAAAGAGAATCCAGCAGGCGAGGCACTGGCCTCCATGATCCAGCGCATGCAACTTTTGCCACTTCAGAGAAAGCTCCTTGTCCGTGTAGTTTCAGTAACTGCCTCTTCTAAAACAGATCACCCGACATACATTGACGTCTGTGTGGATAAATGCGAAGAGCCGGTTCGGCGAGCCAAAGTCCTGATTTGCACCACAGGTGTTGCAGACAGAGCCATCGATTATTACAAGCTACAAGCAGGACCTTGCTAATCATCTCCGCAATAGTTCTATCTGCGTACATGAAGAGGCGCAACAACAGGGTGATGTAAAAAGTGCCCATGCGCAGGCAGTCCCTCCCCCGGGTTGCCTTCAAGTGGAAGTTGGTGACGTCCATCAGGGGCAGGGTGGCATGGAGGACAAGTCCACCACCACGCAGGCCATCCGAAGGCGAATCACAACATCCAAAATTGGCCTCCGCGGAGACCACAATTGGACCGAACCTAGATGCCTCGCTGCTGCTTTCAGCCAGCTTATTCATACTCAGCACACCGTTGGACAAATCTTCGCTCACAGCAGCTCCCTCGAGTTCCATGACATCACTGCCGTTTGGCGGATGGATCCCCCGAACAGCTTGTCCCTTCTGCCCAGCCCAGGCTATCCATGTGACCCGCAAGGGCTGCCTGATCCTCGACGCCGTGCCTTTGATGTGTACCTATGGATCAATGAATATAGCTCGGACCTGCAGAAAATCAGAACCGACACGCCCAT
>VSDK01011578.1:189786-203674 GCA_009767595.1 Symbiodinium kawagutii | reverse complement strand
TCCAAGGTCACCCATCCAACAATTGCGCGAAGCATCCGGCGCTGGACGATATTGATTCTTTGGATTTGTGATGCGACCAGAGGTAATGAAGCCAAACCAAACAATGAAGCCGGAGAAATCACAGCGTCGAAAAATTTTAGCCGCAATTTCAAGGAAACATGCCGATTTGTGAGCACATGTTTGTGTTTATGAAATTTGGCCCAGGCCACTTGCAAACGATGCGCAAGTTCAGTATCCGATCTCCTCTTCAGATCTCCCGGTACCAACCGGCCCAAATACTTGTGCGCGTTTCTGCCATGCAGCACTTCAACCGAAGAACCGCCAACCTCCATGTGGTAAACATCGGTCATGTGAACAGTGGTTACGATTTTCGTTTTTGCGGGTTCAATGTCCAACCCACACGTGCTAGTTCCACAATGAGGACCTCAATCATGTAGACCAACTCACCACGTGACTTGGCATAAAGCAAAAGATCATCAGCATAGCGGATATTTGTCAGCCGTTCATCCGCACCAATGTCGATACCATGCTGGCGCAATTTCAATTTCCATTTCCGGATTGTTGATTCCAAGACAGCATTGAACAAAATTGGGCTGATGACGTCTCCTTGTTTCACGCCTCTTTGTATTGCAAAGTTCTCTCCTTCGTGAAGGCAGCCAGATTGTTGTTGATATAAGGTCCACAGAAGTGCACAATACGGTTTGGGAACATCTTGTTCCAGCAATGCTTGGAAAAGGGGATCGTACTCAACACGATCAAATGCCTTTGTCAAATCAAGGCTTGCAAGCCACAAAGGCACATTCCACTCCAAACACTTGCCACACAAAGCTTCAAGAACAAGAAAAGCATCATCAATTCCCGTTCCAATCCGAAAACCTGTTTGATCCATGCTTTGATGCGCATCCAAGCAGCCACGGAGTCTGACATATAGCATTTTGGAAAAATTTTGTACGTCACCTTCAACACAGCAATCGGCCTCCAAGAATTTGGTTTGGAAGTGTCCCCGGTCTTCGGCAACAAAGTGAACAACGTGTTTTGCCATTTCGCTTCCAAAGAACCCGCACGCAGCATGCCATTAAATATGTTCACCAAACTTGTTTGCAATTCCACCGTGCCAAATTTAAACAATTCAAGCACCAATCCATCAGCATCAGCTGCGGTATTGCAACGCATGTGTCCCAGCACAAACTGTAGCTCGTGCAGGTCAAACCGTGGAATGTCCTGGAAACCTCTCCTCGACACAAAGCCGTCAAACATTTTCAGAACAGGGGTGTCTCGTCCAATGTCAAAAGAAAAAATTGCACCGAAGTATGTAGCAAATTCCTGTGGTGCAGGTGTGTTTTGCATTGGCGTATGTCGGCGGACCGGGTCTCGATTCAAATCCGCCAGCCGATGTAAAGATGCAAATTCTGTCAGAATGCGTTGTGTCCTTCTGTTGCGTTTGTCACGAAGATACTTTCTCAGCAATTTACGAATTTGTTTGGACAAATTGGCCCTTTCATGCCTACATGTTGTACTCCGACGTTGGTGCAACAAGTCCTGAAATTCAGGCAACTTCCAGGGTTCCTTTGTAGAACCGACTTCGTCTTCCCCCTGTTGCAAATGACAAAGACCAGACGCATGCTTGACAACAGCCTCCAGCTCGTCCAAGTTGTTCGGAACACGTTCTGACAAACCATGATTCAAATGAGTGTGGTACAAAGGTATGAGCGTTTGGTCTCCCCAGCGGGGTCTCCACAACTTCTGTCGTTTAGTCTTCTTTTGGTTTAGAATCCCATGGCTCAAATTCACACAGCACTCGACGGCACGCTGGTCAGACCCTAAATCAAGGAAAGGCGTCGCTCCAACAAAACTCAGAGGAATCGATTGACTACACAAAATGAAATCAATTCGTCGTCGCACACCAGCAGTGCTTTCAAATGTCCAGGCAGCATCCATATCAACAAGGCGTTCATCCGAATTTGCCACCACCAATCCAAATGAATGAGTCAAATCCTGCAACATCCGCCCCCTCATTCCAACATCTAGCTGGGTATTGAAATCGCCTCCCACGACAATTTCATATCCGTGGCGACGGGCTTCTTCCAAACAAGCATGCAAGTCATCATAAAATTTGTCCAAATCTTGCTGGGGATATCCGGCATGGGGCGTGTACACTGCAACAAAGCGTACACATTTCTTTTTCCTAATCCCAAGATCCAGAAACAAAAGTCGTGTTGAGATTTCCTTCACCCTCACCACTTGGCGAACATGGCGTTCATGAACCAGAATGGCAACTCCTGCACTATGCGTTGGCTCACAGGTTGAATGCAAAATGTGTCCGCCTTCCAGTCTGACTTCGCCGAGGGCAGAACGAGTTTCAGAAAAAAGAATGAAATCCCAAGGTCCGGCTTCCAATTCACCAAGGGTTTCGGGCAATTTGTTCTCGATTCGTGCATTTTTTGTGAATATATGGAGGTCAAGGCAATGATTGCGAAAATTGTGGCCGAATGCTTGCAAATTTGAATTCATATCATGCAAGAGTGGAGTCGACTGAACCACATTGCGCATCTGCACGGACAAAGTGAGCGACTCATGTGAAACTTGACTCGGACGGAGGTGTCCCTAATGCGGGGTGGTGGAACTTTTGCTCTTGCCAGTTCCCTTCCCCTGTTTCTGCAAAATTGCCTTGGCTCTGACCATGATCTGTTGCAACTCTGCACATGACTGGAACTCATCCCAATCGGCCCATCCGCTACACCATTCAACTTTGAAGCCGCCCTTCTCGGAAGAGATGTTGACAACGGTCTTGCCAGCGATCATCATCTTGTGGTAATGCTCATCAATTTCAATTTCTCGTTTGTCAAAGCCCCATTCGCCAACCTGCCAACGCAGACCCAACAAGAACATCTTCCGTGCACGTGTCGGGATGCACAATGCTCAATGTGCTAAATTTCCTCCAGTAAAATCTTTACACTCGTCCAAGTACAAGCGCCACAACGGTCAGTTGCCATAGTTTGCCAATCGCCTGGCCCTTTGTAGCGGCAAAATGTTTGGATTTGTGTGGGCCATGTGGCCGCAGGTCTTCCCAACCGAGCATGCTCACCAGAGGAAGGTGTCCAAATCAGAATTCGTTTTGCCCAACGTTGCGAAGAAAGTCCTGCTATGTACCTTGCCAATGTCCAATGCTGTGTCAAACACACCCGCGACCATGTAGGAACGCCAGCATTTGCAATTTGATCTGCCACCCGTCTGTTCCAAGCATGCAGGACCTCATGCCATGGCGCAAGCCAATTTGTCTCAGCGGGAGGCCCGGCGATTCGCCTCACAAGTTTCCGAAATTCAATATCCAATTGTTCCAGGTGATGCTTTCGAACGGTCCGGTGGCCACATCCAAAGCAAGCCGCTGGCGTAACAACAACATGGAAATAGGGAAGCGAAAATTGATTGACAGTTTTCTGTCGCAAAGAAAACTGTGAGCAAAAAATGTCCGCGAAGCATTCTGCCAGTGAAATTCCAAGTCCAAATTTGATTACGGCTCCCTTGCGCAGAAAGTATGCAACCAAGCAACCTGTGGCCAGATTCCCTCGGCAGGGCCCGAATTGCAGCACCATCACGCAAAAACACATGAGCAGGTAACTGCGCCTCGTTTGTTAACACCACCGTTTTCGATGCATTCAGCACCAAACCCACTTTGGCCAACGATGCTTTCAGAGCATCAAGCGTTCGACGGGGCTCTTGTTGACATGTCGCAAACAACAGAAGGTCATCAGCAAACCGTAAGTCCAGCAATGGTGGAAAACCATCTCCCAAACCGATACCAGATTGCCAAGCTGCAGTTCGCCACGTCAGCATAGTCCGTTGCAAAGCAGACCTCACAAATTCATCGCAGCGGCTGTGCCACACATAGGGATTTACAGCTTCAATTTGCCAGGGGCCCAAGCCTTTCCAGCGACAATACTTTCCGAGGATAGCTTCCCATTGCTGAATCGGTCGACCGGGCCGTTGCGGCGCTCCAAGAACCAAGCCATCGCCCACTTCACCCAACGAGCGTCCGGCAGCGCCACCAGATAGGACGCAAATTTCTTCACACATGTGAGGCACTGAACTGACCATGGTTCAATGTGTGCAGCCCACATTTGTTCTTCAACATGGGCATTACATGCCATGGGGCATCCCAATCCGTGCCTACCGGGGGGCCAACGATTGCACGAAAAAGTTTGCGCGTTACTACATCCATAGATTTCACATCTTGTTTGTATATTTTCCGGGCGTAGCTCCGAAGGTAGTAATTGGCGATATCACTGCCTGGAAGTACCGCATCTGCTTCTTCAAAGAAACGGTCTTGTCACAAAGTATCCAACGATTCGCGGAAAACGCCTTGGAAACACCTGGCAAATGGAGATTCAAGTTCGGTTGATGCCCAATCAATGAATTTGCGGACAGCATGCAACCGAGCCATTTGTGGCTATCATCGAAATCTACAACATCCAGAGTCAAACCGCCAAGTGTCACGAGCGTAGTTGGAGGCTGTGCTTGAGTTGTTAACGCACGAATTTTGGAACATTTAAAATCAACATAACCAACCCAACATGAGCCAAGGCGCAACGAGTTCATCCACCAAAGTTGCGGCTCGCAGTGGCTCAAGGTTTGGGTCGAGATTTGGCTCACGATTTGGCTCGCAGTGGCCGCTTTGTCCAACGGTGTCCAGTTGTATCATTCGTGGTCCTGGGAACGTTGGTGTGTGGCATGCCGCTGTCGCAGGAGCGCCTTCAAAAGCTGAAACTGCCGACGGCCAAAATTGAGTTTCAAACCGGAAATCCAAAAAAAGGTAGGTTCAAAAACTCCTGAAAAATATGAAGCGTACAAGGCAGCAACATCAATTGGAGAAACTCACGCCAACGGTGCCAAATGGGATGATATAACCACCGACTTCGACAAGGCCTACCTCAAGTTCAGGGATGTTGAGGATTCAGCAACGAGTTCTGCTCGCAAGCGCGGGGCCCCTGAAGGCACACCAGGTCGTGAAGCTGAAACACGTGCAAGACAATAATTCACAGAAGTTGCTCCTCGCACAGTGGAACAGACGCTTGGGGAAGTGCAGCCGACGTAGGGCCCAAAAGTGTTGAAACCAACAAAACTGAGATGAACCCAGCTACAATCCAGGCCCTCAGGATGATGACGCGTGAGGAAATCACCAATGGGTTCGCTGAAGCTGAGGGCCGCCTGTTGCAGACAATGGCGGACACCATGGAGACCTTGAAAATGCAACTTCGTGCCGAAACTGCTGCCCGGGAACAATTGGAAGCCAGAGTCATTGACTTGGAGCGGAAACGTTTTGTGGCAACTGCCCGAGCACAGGTGGAGGAGGAAGTCGACAAATCCATTGCGGTGATCGGAGGTTTTGGGCAAGAAACCGTGGAGGAAGCAGAGCGCATGTTGAAGGATTTGCTGGCTTCAGTGCTGCAGTGGCCATCCCGGATGCTGTCGATGACGCCTGGCGTCCCAAATCTGATGGGGTCCTGGATGCCCTTTCTCTCCATGTTCGTGTTGATGCTGCAGGCGGGCAGCGGGCGCTTTGACGCAACGCAACTCGCGACATCCTTGATGGTTGGTGTAAACGGGCCGGCCTGCAGCCCGAAAAAAGGAAAACGACCTTGCTGTTCCCACAGCGCCCAGCAGACTCTAGCCATCTCTAGGCTGGAAAGTCGGCGTTTGGCTGACATTTACTTGCCTTGCCTACAATTGACCTGGCCGTCATTAACTTTCAGCGGACGACTCCTTCGCACCATTCCTTTTGGGCGCCAGCAGTTCGAGAAAACAGTGACCCTGGCAACACACATGCCCTCTCGCTCCAGGAATTCAGCCTCAGCATCCGGGGCCGTTGCGCCCGTTTCCACCCATTGCCAAAATGTTTCGCATGTTGACCACTTGCTCTTAAACCTTGTTTCCCTACAGGGTTGCTACATGAAACTGGGTAGCATGCCGCGCACGGAATTGTCACGGCAATAGGAATCCACCAGGACCTCGGTTTGCAAAATATATCGGTAATTATCGGTATGCTGTCACATCTGCTGCACCATTTTGTTGCACAAATTCCGTCACTTATTTCTGGAAAGGATCCTCTGAGTGCGTCAACGCTCCTGCGGTTCTGGGCCCTCCCTAGTTGGATCAGAAGTCGCAGTGCACCAGCTGGAATTTACGAGGGGTCTGCCACAATGGTACGCACACATAAACGGGAGTCAATGGCGGGAGACAAATCTTTGCTTGACGAAAAGTGCCTAAAAGTATCGTACCAAAAATGTTTCTCCAAGACTGCCGCCTCAAAAAAATCATAGAAAACATGTCCCATGCAAAGCCCCGCTGAAAAAATGGCACTGAAAAGTGTCTTTCAGGAGATTCGAGCCAGTGGTTATGCAGCATGCACGAGTCATCAAAAAAACTTGGACGTCCAGACGTCCGACATATTGAACGTTGCTGCAGTCAGTTAGTAGGTCAAACCAGAAGGATGGTTACACAGACGTGCGAAATTTGTTGATGGAAAATGCGCGGGATGCTGTGTTTCACAAAATTTTGTGGCCAGGGATGTGTCACAAGGTGGGGTCCAAAACCCGCAGACCGAGGGTGCCATACCACGACCAGAGCTCACCGCAAGTCAAACCAGAATGGTGAGCATCACCGAAGTCTGTGTTGCAAGAGTGCAATACCAGGATTAGAAGAATTAAAATTATTTTGAAAAGACAGTGTCATCAAGAAAAGTGTACCAAGAGTGGCTGACAATTTCCCCCACAACATTGGTGCCTGGGCGTCGATGCGGCAGAAGTGCTGAGGCTCCATTTTTTTCAGATGTGCATTGTGTTGTGAAAATTTCGCGTGGGCGGGCACTGGCGTTGCATCTGGATTGTTACTTGCTAACTTCAATGACCGCAGCGACTTTTTGCTTCATGCAACTTTGACTGTGGGAATGTGGTTGGAAAAATGATCAGAAAATGGACCATGGCACTTGCAGTCTCATGTGGTCATATCATTTCCGTTTTATTCGATGGAGTGACAGCAGGTTTCCAACTGGAGTGGACAAAAAACAACACTCGACGCCACAACAGTGTGGCAGATGGAGCGGGGTCGTTATGTTCTGCGCTGGGATTGCAGATGAGGACTTTTGAAATGAGAAACCATGCGGAAAAAGACAATGCCAAACTACGCCAAACTAGCTCGCACAATGAAGCTCAGCTGATGATGCACGTCGAAGTCTGCCAACTCATCATTTCGAACGATGGTAGGAACCTGGAGATTGACCCTGACGGTCGCATTGTCGCGGCATCGTTCTTGCAGGTGCCGGGTTTGAAGATTGCAATTGTATTCCCATCCTGTTTGTGTGTGCATGTCTCCGTGAGTTTGATATTTGTTTGTGTCCTTCTCCTTAACAAGAAGCGCTTGCACCGGAAACATTTGCAGTGACCCCTTACAGATATGACCTTATGGTGGGATTCATGAGGGTTTTGGTTGGTTCCCGTGGGGGCTTTTCGTAGGCTATGGAATCCATGTTGAGCTCATGTTAAGCCTACTTCGAATGCACCCTGCGCCCATGAACACAAGTTGGACCCAAATTTCAGTTCCATTTGTTTATCTCCAGCTGCGGCCCTGGCACATGCGGCATTTGCGATCCTGACAGTTTTTTTTTCTATTCATTCTGCTGCTATTGGTGGCAAACGTGCATGCAGGCTGCAAGCAATGGCAGCGTGGATGGCATCCGTAAGGGGTGTTTTGCTTACAACGACACTTGAGGCATGTTGTGCTGTTCGTTGTGTTTCTTTTTGACGTTGTGGTTGTAACCAAGCGACATGCCATGAGAAACTAAGGCTGGAGAGCCGTGACCGAAGGCGACTCATGGTAGCAAACGACCAGCAACAGATCTCACCTCAGAAGGGAGTTGAAATACATATAGAATGTTTTATAGTGGTAATAGTGTTTTTTGAACCGCCAAGAGCATTGCAGGTGGGTCAAAAGCATGGTGTTGATTCTTTTCGTTTGTTCTCTTTCTTTTTCTCCCTTTCTCTCGCTCTCTCTCTCTCTCTCTCTCTGTCTCTCTGCTTGTGTTTTTCTTCCTCTATGTTGTGGCAGCTTTGGAGTTCTTGACTTGAGGAGAAGTGCCGCGCATTTGGCAGCGCCCAAACCTCGGCAAACTGGGAGAAATATCAAAGGATATGGAAAAGAAAGGGGAAGATGAAGGTGAAAACTATGTGAACATTTGTGAATTATAAGAGTGACAAGAAAATCTAGCAACTAGTCAACTAGTAATAATGACAATAGTGATGATGATGATGATGATGATGATGATGATGATGATGATGATGATGATGATGATGATGATGATGGTCGTGGTGGTGATGATGATAATCAAAAGCCAAATTATTACATCTGCAAATGATGTTGCTGGAGATGGCAACGGTGATGGCGATGAAGGCGATGACCAAAAAGACGATTGACAATGTTGACAATGATGACAATGACCATGACGATGCAATATGACAACAACGACCACAAAGACGATGACGTCGCCACGGCTACAGTTCCGTAGGCCTGTGCCACCCGCTCAAATGTCAGCCAATGCAACCCTTTGTCTGCATTTGTCAGGCAACATTTGTCAGTTTGAGACGTCAAAACAAGTGGCTTGCCGTGGTTTGTTGTCTCTTCCTCATTGGGCGCCAGACCCGGTTTGCAAGTAATAACAATAACTAATAATAATAATAATAATAATAATCATCATCATCATCAACAACACTCGGAAATGTTTGTGTAATAATTGCCCTTGTTGTGGACATGACGGTCATCATCGCAGTCAACAACAACAAGGAGAAAAAGAACAATAGCAAGAACAAGGGCAAGAATAAGAACAAGAACAACAACAGCAACAACAACAACAACAACAACGACGACGACGACGACGACGACAACGACGACGACGACGACGACGACGGCATTAGGAGCAGCAGCAACAGCAGCACAATTGTCATCATCGCCATCGCCATTATCGTATCGTCATCAACTTCATCATCGTCATCATTATCAATCATCTTGTTGTTGATCATCCCCGTCATGGCCAGCATCACCATCATCATCATCATCATCATCATCATCTCTAGCAACATTGTTCTAAAAATGCAATCTTTGTTCTTTTGATCATCATCATCATCATCATCATCATCATCATTCTCATCATCATCAGCATCATCATCATCATCATCATCATCATCATCATCATCATCGTCGTTATTATCATCGTCATCATCATCATCATCATCCTCATCCTCATCCTCATCATCATCATCATCATCATCATCATCATCATCATCATCATCATCATCATCATCATTCTCATCATCATCAGCATCATCATCATACTAATCGTCATTGTAATGATGAAGGTGATTAAAACATCATGATTGCGAAGAACCATCATGATGACAACGATATGCATGGTAGTGATGGCGGCAATGATTGTGATGATGTCGAGGATGGGGGCTGTGGTTGTATCCATGATGGCGACGGCAATGGAAGGTACGTTGATGCCGCTGATGGTGGTGATGGTGTGGTGCTAGTGGTTGTAGTGGTGGTGATGGAGGCCGTCGTCGTCATCGTTCGTGTGGTGGTGGTTGCGCTGCTGCTGCTGGCGTCTGCGTCTGCTGCTGCTGCTGCTTCTGCCTTGTTGATGTACTGTAGTTTAGAGCCAGTCTTGATCTAAAGAAATAAGAAGAAATCTTGAAGATTCAGAAGATGAGGGTACAACTTAGCCAGTCAGATCCTCCGAAAGACGGGAGTTGTGCAAAGTGGCGTTCTGCAAGGCGTGGAGGTCATGAAGAGGCGGGTTGCCGTGCCAACTCAAGGACTTGGTGGAACGTGGGGGTAACGCTGAGAGGTGCTGCAACTTCTTCATGACCACGGCTGTGAATTGGAGGTGCAGTGTATTGCAGTGTGTTGCTTCCGTTGATTTGTTGTGTTGATGCTTTGATTTGATGCGTTCATTCCTTCGCTGTGAGATGTGCCATCCATTGCGATCCATTGCCGTCCTGGATCTGAGCATTGCGTAGCGTAGGCCTTGGATCGCTTTGGCCGATCACCGTTGCACTTGGCCTGCGAGCATGGAAAGGTGCGCCAGTGAAGCGAAAAGGAAGGGAATAGCTGGAATAGCCAGGGCACTACTTTGCAATCTCAAGAATGCTTCAGTTTAAAGACATCAAATTGTAGAAGTAGTAGGATGAAGAAGGGAGCTTGTAGGATCTTGTAAAGAGATGTAGGAAGTAGGATTTCCTCAGTGTACGCTGCAAACGCCCAGACGAATGCTGCAAGATTCCTCTTAGATTGTGGTGTCCGACCTGGCTTGGAGGCGTGAAGAGTTGGAGATCTTGTAGCAGTTCATTGGGTTAAACATGTAATGACAAAACAGATTCATCAGATATATTTCAACATGTTTCAAACATGTTTATGTTTTCAAAGGCCAAACAATTTTTAAGTTACGACGGCTAGCGCTGGGATGCACTGGGCTTTCCTTAGCAAAGATGTTTTCTGTGTCTTGGAGGCAGGGGTTTCACTAGTTGTCCCCCACCTTCAGCTTATCTCATCTTATCTCCATCCAGATCCCTTTGATGGGAGGATTTTGGCTAAAACGAGGGCAGTCGGCCTGTGTCAAAACTAATTCTTACAAGAGCCTGAAGGTGTCGTGGCAATGTGATTCTTGCCCAGTCCAAGTGATGATGCAGGATGCCTGCGATTGTGTCATCCCACTTGTGTGCATTCGTTGCATGTGCGCACATTTCTTTTTGACACCCCCTAGCCTTCATATCCGCAACAGCACAGCTCCATGCTTAGCTTTTGTCCACCTGGCGGCCCTCAAGTACTTTGTGTGTAGGTTAGGGTAGAAATTAGGTATGTGATTTCTGTTCAGGATCGAAATGGACGAAATGCGCTACACTTGGCTGCCTGCTGCGAGGCTAGACTTCATATAGGTCATTGATAGACTGACCAGTTGGGAATCCATGCTTCTGGCTGTGGACAGACAGGACCCCTCCCTTTGTGAAATACTGGCAAGCCGGGCTCCAAGAACAGAGTGAAGGAGTGGGCATGCTGAATTTGAACCACCTGCCATTTTGAATTTTCAATCCTTCTGGGGCAACCGGCCGTGCACCAAGGCCAATTTCCACAGCTGGTATTTTGCGCAGATTCGCATGGAAGGCAATCTTTTGACCATGTTGAACCACCAACTACTTGGAAATATTATTAAGAGATTACTTAAAGAGATGCACTTTGAAAGCTTACTTAATTCAACTCATAAAGAGATGCATCGAAGGCCCAAGATCTACCAACTGTATCCAGCCGGTTCAAACCAAACCACCACTTGACCATCGATTACGAGTATCGCGCTGCAGCCACGGGTGGATTGGGTGGTTTCACGAGGACGCCGTTGTTCTATGCAGCTTTGAATGCGCATTCGCAGTCGCAGGGGGAGGTGCGGGAACTCTGCGGGAGCGATGCAAATGTTGAAGTTCCGTGATCCAAACTGATCCTTTCAAATTTGATGTTTGGAACTGGCAGTTTGTGCAGGTGACCAAAGTGTTCCAAACTTAGAAGCCTCAGCTTCTTCAGAAGTTGTTGGTTGGTGATGCATTGGTCGCATGGCGCCACACAGGCGTGGAATTTAATCTCAAGATGTACTGGTTGTATCCGGTTGTAGGTTGCTGCAGCAATGTGCTGATATCAATCATCGAGACCTCTATGGCCGAGCAGCCGCCTTACACGGACTGCGTTGTTCGCAGCAAGGGAGGGTGAGGGCCTTGATGGAATGGCTGTGCGATTTGTGTGCAAGGTAGCTTTGCATTATGCTGCTGAAGAAGGCAGGACCTGAACCGAACAGCCAGGGATCAAGACTTACGATGAGAGAAACTCAGAGAAGCGTAGAACATTTTCATTTCAATTGTCGTACGTGCAGGTGCATGCGTTAATAAATATGTTAAAGTAAATCAATGTAAAAGGATCAGCTGGTTTAGTAGCGCCGCAGGATGTCCAGCCGGAGGGCGCAGTGAAAAAAGACAATGTAAATCAAACAGTAAATACATCAATGAATACAATTGAATGCACATATAGAATATGTGTATGTATGTATATATACATATATATTCATTTACATCGATGGTGTGTTTTATATTTTTGCAAATGTATCAAACACATTCCTTAATTTCCGATTAATATTCATAGAAATGTCACATATTTGTATATTCAAATAATTAGAGATGTAATGTTTTTTACATCAAGAAATAGTCCAAAAATATGTATATATATATATTACATGTATGCCAATGTATTAATATATCATTTTACAGATGTCTGTTTATTTTTATGTCTCTCTGTACACCATTGCAGTTGCATTGGCAGGTCAGTTGACTGCTCTCCGCCTCCTCTTGAAGAACAAGATTGATGTCAATGCAGAGGCAGCGCATTTATTGAAGGTCTTTGAAGTTTTTTGTTTTTGTAAAATCAAAGGGGTCTCTGAGGTCTCCTGTCGTTGTCTTTTGTAATCGCGTGAGGACAAGGAGAAGCAAACAGCACTTCAACTAGCTTCCACCGAGGCTGTTGGAGGCCTCAGGTCCAACTTGGACGTAAGACATGGTAATCAAGAAGCCATGAGAAGAAGAAGACCATATTTTTTGGACTTTCAAGTGGGCTCTGCCAGAAGCTGCCTATTGTCTGTCCTACTTCTCTTAATCAGAGCCCTCTTTGCAGCCTTTGGCTCATGGTGACAAAACACTGGCACATTTTTTCCTTGTCAGCCCCAGAATGCCAAAGAACAAAAACACTTGGCCAGAGAATGTGTCAAAGCAGATGGCTCCGACAGGATTGGAGGCAGCGGGGACAAACAGATAGTACTTTTGACCAGACTCCTGCTTTAGCAAAAATGCCGGATGGACCTCCGGATGATGGCGAAAAAAAGATGCTTGGTTTGCAGCAGTGTGCATCAAGTCGTTTTCAAGGCAGCTTTTCCATGACGCTGAAGTCATGGTCAAAGGTTGCTCAGCTGAGGAGCTATTCCATGGGAATTGACCTTGGAACTACATACTCTTGTGTCGGAATCTTCAAGGATGGTGAGGCCCTTCCTTTGTGTCCTGGGTGTGTCCTGTTCGGCATGCCACTTTTTTTCTGGGTGCTGGAGTGTTAACAGTGGGCCCTGCAAAAGCAGAGAACCTTATGATCCGGTTACGTCATCGAGAGCTGTTTTCAGGTCCAGATCATTGCGAATGATCAAGGCAACCGGACGAGCCTCTTTTGCACCAAATATTTTTGCATTTGCCCCTGGGACGTGCACGCTCAGACCATCTCAGACCTACATCTGAGGACACCATCCTACGTGGCATGGACGGAAAACGAGCGATTACTGGGTGATGCTGCCAAAAATCAGGCCATTATTAAACTGGAGAGAGTATTTTGCGACAAGTCCGAAGTCTGTCGTGCTTTACCAAGATTTTCACTTTCTGAGCTTACAGTTCTTCTGCAATGACGGTGTTGCAAGTTGCTTGGGAAGCTGCCCTGGCCTGTGTCCTCTGTTAGGTTGCCAGCAATCCGACCAATACAGTCTTTGATGCCAAGAGATTAATTGGGCGAAAGTTTCAGGACTTGTTGGATGTGTTCTTGAGGTCAGTGATGCCATATCGGGCCCCTACCATTTGCCAGGACCCAGTTGTCCAGGCAGACCTGAAGCTTTGGCCATTCAAGGTGAGAGCCATAGTTCAGGAAAAGAGAATAAATATGAAAGATTGAAGTTTAGAATTTGTTCTTTCATCTGGATCGTTTGTCGCAGGAACTCCACTTCGGCAGCCAGAATGTTTCACGTTTCACAACTATGATGGATCGTTGGGCATCT
>VSDK01011578.1:177580-189736 GCA_009767595.1 Symbiodinium kawagutii | reverse complement strand
ATTCCTGACCTTTCGCTGTCCAGGTGGTGTCCGATGGTTCTTCAGACGACAAACCTTTGATTGAGGCAATGGGGCACAACCAGGGTGGGGACCTACTAACTATGGCCAAACGGGTTCATGACATGTCCCTTCACACGGTGCCGGAGTAAGGCACGTTCATGCACGTTCCAAGACACTTCAAGTCCAATCCAGCAATAGCATCTGGTTTCGCAATGTTTCAAGAATACATTATATACACTGCTTCACTGCTTTCAGGTCCCCCGTTTGAGTGCCTGCCTGTTTTTGATGCAGGTCGTGTATCAGGGAGTCGACAAGAAATTTCATCCGGAGGAAATTTCCTCCATGATTCTCGGCAGCGATGAGGCGACGTGCCAACCTGCGAACTCGTAGTCGGAGTGCAAAAACAGAGGAAAGCATTCATTGTTTCGCTTACATTGCTTTTTCGTTGCTTTTTCGTCATTGTTTCGTCATTGTTTCGCTTTTTCGTTGCTTTTTTCGTCCAAGGATTCTGACAAAGATGAAGCAGACAGCGGAGGCCAGATGGCAGCTGGGTGCTGAGGTGATTCTTGCAGCTGTACCCTAAGCAAAGACTTGTTTGGCAGGCTTTTGTGGGGCAACGTGTCCGAAGCGCCGTGATTACAGTCCCAGCATACTTCAACGATTCTCAGAGGCAGGGGTTGCATTGACGTTGGCAAATCCATGTTTTCTCGACGCTTTGTCTGGGGCCTTCGCCTAGGCAAGCGACAAAAGATGCAGGTGAGATTGCTGGATTGCACCTTGACCAAAAGAGTTTAGTATCTTTTGGATGTAGATTGAGTTGTCAGCTGTGACCAAATTGTATACTGTATATACCCAGTGCTTGGGATCCCTTGAGTGGTGAGGAATGTGCTGCGAATAGTCAATGAACCCACGGCAGCTGCTATTGCCTATGGCCTGGACGCAAAATCTAAAGACAAAAAGAAGGGAGGCGATTCTTGGTGGCGTCAGTTCCAAGGTGTTCTGTGCACATTGCAAATGATTGAAGAAGGGCTTCTCAGGTGTTGTTTGCATACTTTCGTCTCGAGCTTAGGAGAAAGAAACTCACATCTTGGTTTTCGACATGGGCGGAGGGACCTTTGATGCAACCCAGCTGCATTTCTTCATTGCGAGGCACGCAGGACCCAAGATACCCAAGGTCTCCATCCTAACGATCACCGATGCAGTTTTTGAAGTGAAAGCAACGGCTGGCGATCCGCACCTGGGTGGAGAGGACTTTGACAACAGAGCCTTGGAGAGGTCGTCGGCAAACTGAAGTATTTTCTCTCTTTTTTAATCATTTTTAATCATTTTTAAAGGGGAAACAATTGAAAAAACATTTTCTCTTTCAGGTCAGGGTCTCCACTGAGGAATGCTCAGCTACTGCATTTCCGAATTCCGACGGAAACACAAGTCTGATCCAACTCGGCACCTTGGCTTGGGGTAGAATTGGGTGAGAGAAAAGAGACTCGAAGAGACCTATGGAGAAGAGCGAGCTCTTTCCAAAAGGAGCTGAAGGAGGAAGCTGAAGGAGCTGAGTGCAAGAGGCAGGTCTGACAGGAATCTCAACTCGTTGAAATTGAAGAATCTGTGCTAATGAGGAATCAACGCGCAATTCGACGTCTCAGAACACAATGTGAGCGTGCTAAGCGGCAGCTCTCCACGCAGACATCTGTAACCATTGAGCGTGACCCTCAGAGTGTTTCCTTGGTTTCCATTGGTTTCCTGGTTGGAAGCTGTTCCCAATCCCCTCGGCAGCCTGGCTGTGCATCTAAGGGTTGACTCTTTGCATGAGGGAGCCGACTTTAGCTTGCGCCTGTCACGCGCAAAGTTCGAAGAACTGTGTCACTGGGCGCAGTTTTCGAGGAAGGAGGCATCCAAAGCAACATAAATGGGCATTAAAAACATTTCTATGGATCAAACAGAAAAATCAAAAAGAATTTCACCAGGTTTCAAAGGGACCAGGAAGGAAGGAACCAGGAAGGAAGGAAGAAAGGAAGGAACCAAGGAACCAAGGAACGAAGGGACGAAGGAACGAAGGAACCAGGGAACCAAGGAACGGAAGGAACGGAAGAACAGAAGAACGGAAGGAACCAAGGAACAAAGGAAGAACGGAAGAACGGAAGAACAGAAGGAACGAAGAAACAATCAAGAAATGACAATTTGGAACTGCACGATTCCATGGCCAGTTGATCCATCACGACATGCCACTTCATGTTTGAGCCAACCGTCATGTTTGGCTTATGTGATCCATTAGGGATCCCGGAGCTTTTACCTTTGCTTCGCAGTGAAACAGGTGCATGGCCGCCGTCGCTTGCACCCTGCCTTGTTAAGTTGGCACCGGAGCCTATTGTGGCAGGTGGCTGACTCTTTTGGAGTCATGGCTTTTGACATGGCCGACATGGAGAATGGCTTTGATGATGCCCCGAACCCCTTCGAGTCCCAGCCATCGGCCACCACGGTCCAGACCCTAGTGGAGAGCGAGCCCAATGCGCCAGAGACGTCTGAGCCTGCCGCTGCGACCACTTGGAGATGCATCGGGTGTGATTCTGGTGAATGTAGCTGGAGAGACGGAAGTTGGAGGTGCGATCGATGTGGCAGCACCGAGTTCTATGACTCCAGAAGACCAACCCGAATGCAGAATCAGTCCGGCACGTGGATGTACATGCCCAACACTGCTGATGGAGGCCCTGCAGAGAATCCTGATCCATCACCAGCGTCATCACGTTCAAGACGTCGACGACGCCGGAGGCAACGACTTCCCGGTGGACCAGATCCTTCTTCCAGTGGCTTTGGCAGTGAACGTGCTGAGTCTGAGCAGATGACCCATGACCCAACGGTTGAACCCTCAGAGCCTGGAAGCAGAGTTCCGCATGCCCGTCCTGCTGCACCCGTTTCGGTGCCACGACGGGCACCTACACCGTTGCAATCTCAGGTACCTTCAGCGACTTCTCACGAGGACAAGCTGCTGACTGCCTTGAGACGTTTGGTGCAACAGATGTCGCGCGACGATGAAGGGGAATGGAGCCTGCGAAAGGGCCCCGAGAAAGGAGTTCGCTGGCGGACTGGACAACACCCTCAGCCGCCACAATGGCGGTACGACTCTCAGGATTTGAGGGCCTGCAAAGTTTGCCAAGAAGGTGCAGATATGGTAGATTCAGATGCGACCCTACGCCACCGCTTCGGATCAAGCGCTGCTGCTATGGGGATCCTTGACAGGAGACGCAGAGCAAGAGCTGGAACACCTCACGATAGAGGAGGTGTATTGCGAGACAGGTGTCCAGACGATTCTGCGAAATCTTCAAATTCCCTTTGAGCAACGAGCTGTGTCCCAGAAGAGGAAGTTCCTGCATGAGTTCGAGGCCTTGAGGCGTTGGAATGGGGAGACTATGCGGATCTTCATTCAGAGGTTTCGTCGATCGATTCGCAACTTGCAATCGGTTGGGATCGACATCACCCTTTCCTATGACACCGAGGCCCTTGGTTCGAGATTGCTGGACCGATCCGGATTGTCCTTGGATGCCCAGCGGATGATCCTCGTCGGAACGCAGCAGCAGTTGCATCTGGAAGCGGTTGCCGAAGCCTTGGTGTTACAGTTCCCGGACTTCAGGGGAGCTCCTGCCATCCAAGGACTGCAAGCTAAGGGTCCTGGGAAAGGTAAACCTACATCATCCAGTTCCTCTGCATCCTTGTCGAGTGCATCTACCAGAGCTAGCTCGAATGGCAAGGGCCATCCGGCCCGCGTTATGGTCGTGGACACACAGGAGCCATCACTTGAGCAAGTTCCAGAAGAAGATGAGCCACCACCAGATGCTGATGACGACGACGAAGAAGAGCTTGTCCCAGCTGACCCTGATGACGACGACGAAGACCCTCAGAGCGACTTGGACCTTGACGGTTTGAGTCAAGTGTTGACAGTGACCGCGAAGAAGTTGGCCGGCATCACCTTGGGTAGGAAGTATTCCACACAGAAGCCCAAGCCCAAGGATGATGCCATTGCAAAGAAAAAGATGTCCTCACACTGCATGGCTTGCGGCCAGAAAGGCCACTGGAAAGGGGACGCCATTTGTCCCGTGACACCTCCAAGCAAGTCGACTTCGTACAACCAGGATGCGAAGGGCACCTCAAAAGGAGAGCGACCCATCCTCAAGAAGCCACCGCCGCAGCAAAAGTCTCAGGCATTCACCGTCGTTCACCATGAACATGGCAGCATGGAGCTCACAGATGACAAGGACTATGGTAGCATGTTTCAATGCAACATGGTACGCACCCCTTCAGGAGTTCCAGGTCAACGAGGTCCATGCCTTTTCGGTGAACCAATTTGTGGGGAAGTTGATCATTGATTCTGGTTGTCAACGAAATTGTTGTGGTCCTGAGTGGTATGCCCAACACGTTCATGGTCTTCAGCAACTTGGTCTACATCCCACCACAGTTCCTTGTGATGATCTTTTCCAATTTGGTAAAGGCGAACCACTACAAGCACGATATAGATCCTACATGCCAGCCGGGGTCGGGTACATGCAGTGCTTTCTTCTTGGGGCAGCCGTGGTCGATGCACAAGTACCACTTCTTGGTTCTCATAACTTGTTGGAAGAGCTGCAAGCAATCATCGACCTCCCCGAGAAGAAGATCCATTTCACGCGGTTCAATGTTTCCCTGCCATTGGTTTTGGTTTCAGGTCATCTCACCATTTCCATCGACCAGTTCCCAGATGACATGCAGACCCAGTTGCACACCCTGAGCCAAGCTGTCCATGACCAAGAAGCTTCACATCCCAATTGTCTTCTCCCAGCAACTTTGGCTCAGAGCACTTCGCTTCGAGACCGACCTCACCTTGATCAATTCGATTCGTCCCATGTTCTCGTTGCCTCCAGAATGGCTCCAGAAGTGGCGGAACCTGGTGGGACGACTGATGTGCTTTCGCATGGAGGTGCTCATCTACATGGTGCGGGCAGTCAACATCGGCATCATGCCGAGGCAATGGCTGCAGGATGCAATCCCACCGGTCATGGAAGAAAGGCCGGATCCACTTCGTTGCCACCACCCGGAGTACAAGAGGTACGGCAACGTTCATGGGAGGTTCGCTCAGTGCAAGACCTGCCAACGCAAGTGGAAATGGAGCGATCAACATCAAGCTTGGCACGATTTCCATGGATCGCAAAGCTCCTCTACACGGTTGCAGCAATTGCCACTGCCGTCATCGACACCAACCATGCCCACCTTCAAACCGAAGGCACGTCCGAAGCCCTCAGCACAGGCTACATCCTCAGGGAGCAGAGTGGTGGACTTAGTGGCGCAACAACTTCTGGCTTCCCATGGACCAGTACCCGAGTCACCACCTCCACTGCACGTTCAGCACATGACCCAGGTGTTGAACATGGCCGCCCAGGACATTGCCCCGACCTTGACCCCAGAACAACAACAACAACAAGTTCGCTACGAGATCGAGAACAACATGGAGTACTACCTCAACGAACACCAGCTCGATCTTCAGCGACTGGTTCAGCAAGGGGCCGCAGCACAACAGATCCTGGCAGCAGCATCCCTTCATCAATTCGAGCACCCGGAGGAGGAGGAGCAGTACGACTGGGAAACCGTCGACGGCTCCACCATTCTTTGAAGCAAGCCGTCCAGAACTATGAGGCGGAGAATGACATCTACCAGGCTCTTCCGAGGGTGTCTTCGAGATCACCACCCTTGATCGATTTGCTCGAAGTGTTCAGTGGCACTTCGAAGTTCACCCTGATGGCTTCCCGCTATGGTCTCAATGCTCTTCAACCCACGGATATCGAGCACGGACCACAGCAGGATTTGAAGGACCCAGCAGTTCGCTCCGAAGTCCTTCATGCTATCAAGAAGTTTCGGCCTTGGGTTGTGGTGATGGGATTGGACTGTCGACTTTGGAATCTTTTCAATGTCAACCTCAACTACAGCCAAAGACTTGGTCTCCTGGAATCACTCCGCGAAGAAGAGCTGCAACTGGTGGACTTTGCCGTAGAGATTGCCCTCATTCAGCTCCAGGACACCAGGTACTTCCTTTTGGAGAACCCTCAACGTTCCCAACTTTGGCAACTCCCTGCGGTGATGGAACTGGAGGCAATGCCATCGGTCTGGAAGACCACTTTGGATACAGGTGCCTATGGAGCTATTGTGAAAGGACACCGGGTGATCAAGCCGATGACCTTCCTCGGCAACATCCCTGGCATGGATGAGGTGATCACGAAGCGCATGACCGTTGAGGAGAAGTTGGAATGCGCCCCCATCCAAGGTGCCCTTACCAGAGCCAGCCAAGAATACCCAGACCAGCTGGTGCGGGTCATGTTGAAATACATCAGACCAGTTGTACAGCTTCGTGAACCTCAACGCTTTGCCATTCACCAAGTTCATGCAGTGGCTCATCCTACCACTGACCTTTCTGCCTGGGACGACATCCTCGACCACGTCAACACCACCTTTGAGCGGTCAAGCAAAAGACCATTCAACATCGACGTGGGCTCGGAGCTGGGCAAGAAGATCAATGATCTGGTGAGGATGAACACTACCAGGATTCAATGTGCACACACCCCCACAACCAGGAGGATGCCAACAGCGACCATCTTTGGTGATGGAGTCACCCATCGAGCTGCACTACTTCAGTTCGCAGATGCCCAACGTAGCTTGGAAGTTGAGGCCCTCCTGGATGTTCAACTACCCAAACAACGATTCGATCGACCTGTGACGATAGCAATCTTCATGTTTGGTTCCATGCGCACACAACCGGATCCACAACCAACAGCAACAGAAGACAACCCACAACTACCACTAGCAGACCTACCAACAGACATTTCATTTCCCAACCTTCCAACAGGACACGGCATCACCCTTGACACACGCCGAACAGTAGCACGACTACACATCAACCTGGGTCACCCTTCACCACAAGAGTTGACCCGCATGGTGGCATACTATGGGGGAGCACCCTCATCCATCACAGCATGCATCCAGCATCTTCGATGCTCGACCTGTGAGCGGTTGAAAACCGTTCAACAACCACGACCAGCAACCATGCCAAAGTTCACAGCAGGACAGTTTGGTGACGAAGTGCAAGGAGACATCTTCTATGTGCGGTTGCTTTCAACTGAGGCCATCCCAATTTTTGGCCTTGTAGACCGAGCAACTGGCTATCATCAAGCTGCCCTATGCCAGACACGCAACTTGGCCGAGACCTGTCAGGTCTTGATGCAATGCTGGCTTCGACCTTTCGGGTTGCCCTACAAGTTGCTGCTCGACCCAGACACAGAGTTTCGCGGGGACTTCCAATCATCCGTGGAGAACCTCGGCGTCATCTATGAGCTGTGCCCCGCCGAGGCTCACTGGGTGATCGGTATGGTGGAGAGGCGGAACAGCATTCTCAGATGCGTGCTTGAAAAATTCATAGACCAGTTTGCCATCTACCAAGTGGACATGTTGGAGCAGGTGATACCTGCAGCCCTCCACGCAGTGAATGCCTCAACGTTCACTCGGGGTCGAACAGCATTTCTGGTGGGATCCTGAGTGACGAGATTGGCGTCACCAACAGCGCAGCCAATCTTGACAGCTCTGACAACCTCCTCGCCAAGGCCGAGATCATACGCAGTGAGGCCCAGAAACACCTCATCGACCTCAACTGCAGCCAACAACTCCGTAGAGCGTTGCTCAGGAAAACGAGAGCAACGAAGTTTCCTGACCTTCAACCGGGTCAGAGGTGTGCCTACTGGAGATGGCAGAGGAAGGGGCAGAGAAAGAAAGGTGGCTGGGTAGTTGCTCGATTCCTTTCGTGGGATCCATCTTCGCCCATGAAACTTGCCTGGGTGAACACAGGCAACACCACGACTTTGGTGGCAGCAGAACAACTTCGTGCCGCCATGGGCTTCGAACAATGGAACCCAAGCACAGAGGACAGCAAGGCCTTGAAATCCGGCATCAAGTCCTTTTAAGAGCATTTGCTGGCAGACGAGGTTGGTCCACCAGCACCAGACCAACCCATCGAGGACTTGACCTACGAGGACAACACCGAACCATCCTTCGATCTCATCACACCAATCATCACTGATCAACCACAACCACCACCACAATCAGCATCACTACAGCAACCAGCTACACTAGAGCAACCTACACAACCTACCACGGAGCAATGCAACATTCAACTCAACCTACAGCAAGACACCACGTTCGAACAAACAAACATCTACCAACGATACGGCGTACCACCTACACCACAAGCACCAGCAACACCAGCACGGCACACCCAGCAACGGCATCGGGGACGTTCACGTTCCCCTCTACCAACAGCATTGCAACTCCGTGACAAACCAGCATCAAGCGCAACAACAGTGCATCCACCACAGGTTTCACTACCTGAAGCCGGCAGCCAGCAGCTTGAACAACAAGCAGTCGGAGACATGCCACCAGGTACACAAACTGAAGCACACGATTTTCTACAACAAGCACCACAGACACCTCCTGAGCTCCAACAGCAACCACTAGCTTTGTCGCAGCCCGGAGGTTCAACACCAATTCTACAATCTACACCTACCTCCAATCTATCTTCACAACCAACAACTCAACAACAATTACCATTACAACAACCACCAATGGAAGTAGTTGATCTTACTGATCCACCAGATCAACCACAAGTTTCACAACAACCAGACATTTTGTCTGGAGGAGCAATAGCATCCGATCCGGCAGCTGTTCCACCCACTACGGACCCATACATGTCCGTGGATGAAGAATCATTACTGCCACAAAAGAGGCCATACGAGACCATGTATGCCCTCAACAACATTGATGGCTTCATCCAACACCAATGTCCATGGCACGATGGATCACCCAACATCGGCTATGGACCACCACAGCAAGCATACTTTGCCGCCTACAAAGCCAGCAACCAACGCACCATCGACGTGCAACACACAGGCAAAGACGGCAATGAATCAGATACAACAGCAACATCTGATTCCGACAACGAGCAGCCAACAAGCAACAACCGACAAGCACGCGGTGACAACAAGGCCGCTCACAACAACAGCACACAACCACGCCTCACTCGACAAGAGGCCAAACAACTGGATAGGGAATTGCCTTGGAGAGAAATCTGGTCAATGCCCAAGGCCTACATCCAGAAGTTCTTGGCAGCCATTGAGAAAGAGGCCAATTCCTGGAGTGAGTGGGAACCCGTCAAACCCCTCACACCAGAAGAGATCAGCAAGATCAAAGCTGATCCTCAACTCCGTAAGAGGATTCTACGGAGTCGTGCCGCATATCGCGACAAGAATCGAGGTCAAGGAGAAGTCAAAGCAAAGTGCAGGATCGTAGCGCTTGGCCATTGCGATCCAGACCTGGCCACCATTACCAGGACCCCACCTATGCCAGGACGAGCCGCAGAACATGTGATGTATGCTATGGCTGTCGCAGGCATGAATGGTGAGATCGGGAAGACTTCTCTTCACTGGCGAAGTTGGCTCGGTGACGCAGCCACGGCTTTCCTTCAAGGACGTCAACCGGATGGAGAACGACGTCTTCCACTGTACTTAGCTCGACCAAGAGATCCACTCATCGACCTCACTCCGTACTGGAAGACTGATTTGTACGAGGTGCAGGGCAACATCTATGGACTACCCAACGCACCACATCTTTGGTGTCAAGAGGTCATTGGTCGACTTTGTGGAATCGGATATCGCCAGCATGACTTCGATAAGATGCTCTTCTGCAAGTACGACGATGACAACAACATCCAATCTCTGGTGTTGTGCTACGTCGACGACTTCTTTGGATGCCATCGAAGCGACTACAAGATTGAAGAGCTCCACAACCTCTTCAAATGGGGAGAGCTTCGCTACTTCCAAGAAAACGAGGAACAGACGTTTAAGGGGAAGGAGCTTCGCTTCGAGAAGAACGAGCAGGGCAGGTTCGTGCTTCGCATCAA
The DNA here is from genome assembly GCA_009767595.1 of Symbiodinium kawagutii. NCBI lineage: Eukaryota > Dinophyceae > Suessiales > Symbiodiniaceae > Symbiodinium > Symbiodinium kawagutii. The sequence continues at coordinate 179,775 of VSDK01011578.1, read as the reverse complement.
GATGAACAAGTTCCTCGACGCCGTGGAGTCGTACTCGCTTCCGAAGGGGCGAATGCAGAAACCGGAGACCCTCACCTTTGATGAGCAGCGTGAGTTCCGAAGTATTGCAGGATGCTTGCAATGGCTTGGTTCGCAAGCGAGACCTGAGCTGTGCCCCGCGATTTCATTGAGCAACCATGGAACCAAGACCACCATCCATGACCTCAAAGTCCTGGCCGAGACGTTGCAGTTCGCCAAGGACACTTCTGAGTATGGCATGGTTGTCGTGGACAAGATTGCCAAGGTGATGATCATGGATTGGAGATCGGCACGTTCAGCTCGTGTCTGCAGAAGCACACTTGCAGCCGAAGCCTCAGCTGCCGACGAGGGATCAGATAGAGCCGCATTTGTCAATATGCTTTTGTCCGAGATCTTGTACAATGCACCTGCGCACAAGATCGGATGCAAATTAGACAACTTGCAGGCCACGGACTCCAAATCCTTGTATGATTCGCTGATTTCAGTGAATCCAACTTTAACTGACAAGAGGAGTTTGGTGAATATCCGTGCAATCCAAAAGGTGATCAGCCCCAAGCAGACTCGCTGGATCTCCACTGGATTGATGCATGCTGACGGTCTGACGAAGCTGAGCCAAGTGTTACGCGAAACCCTTTTGAAGTGGCTCCAGTTTCCAACCGCTCAGCTCACTGACGGCAAGACTGATGGATCAAAGAAAAGTAAGACCAGTGACAATTTAGAACTGCGCGATTCCATGGCCAGTTGATCCATCACGACATGCCACTTCATGTTTGAGCCAACCGTCATGTTTGGCTTACGTGATCCATTAGGGATCCCGGAGCTTTTACCCTTGCTTCGCAGTGAAACAGGTGCATGGCCGCCGTCGCTTGCACCCTGCCTTGTTAAGTAGAAATGAAGGAAGCAAGACATGAAGAAAGGAAGGAAAGAAGCAAGAAATTGAAGGAAGAAAGGAAGGAAGGAAGGAAGAAAGAAAGGAAGAAAAGAAGCAAAAAAAGAAGGAAGGAGGAATCGTCACCATGACCACCACCACCACCACCAGCATCATCATCATCATCATCATCATCATCATCATCATCGTCATCGTCATCATCATCATCATCATCATCACCAGCATCATCACCACCAGCATCAGCATCAGCATCAGCATCAGCATCAGCATCAGCAGCACCACAACCACCACCACCACCACCATCATCATCATCATCATCACCAGCATCATCATCATCATCGTCATCATCATCATCATCACCATCATCACCATCATCACCATCATCACCATCATCATCATCATCATCATCATTCTTTTGTCACTGTCATGATCGTCGTCACCGTTACCATCATCATTCTCTTGTCATTGTCTTGATCGTTGTCACCGTTACCATCATCGTTGTCACCACCGTTTTGGTCACCATCACTGTCTTTGCATCGCACTTCGGTGGGTAGACGGTGCGCCCTTCCCCTTGATCCCCCCTCCTGCGCCTGCCACGAAATCTGGAATATGTTCACCAATGCCGCGCCTGCCATTTCGCATCAGCACCTTCGGGGGTGTCTGTGCCAATGCGAGCAACGACAAGAACAATGCAATCAAGGACAAGAAAACAACAAGAGCAATTCAAAGAAAACATCAAGATGGGACGGCATTGTATCAAATCGCAATTGTGCATCAGGATTCATATGTTTTCGGACTAAATTGGTTTTCCTTTCCCATATTGGATGATTGGTGTCCATGCTGGACATCACTGTACTGATCTACGGCAGGGAAAACCTTCTTGGAAGAGAAAAACCGTGAACGAAATGATGAAATCGATTGCCCATTGCAACTGCAAGCTATGTGGAAGCCAAAAATTGCTGCATAATGACAGCGATGGGCCTTGAAAGGCAGCATCTCTAGCCAAAAATAAAAAAGGAGGGAGTCGCAGGCCCCATTCGGGGTAGCGGCTCTAAGATTCATATGCTAGGAGGGTGGAAAACCCATAGTACCAAGTCTTTGATGGTACATTGGCGACCTGAACAAGTAGTGGTGGTTTGTGTGCGGCAAACCGGAAACCATAAACCCTAAACCCACCAACCCTCAAACCATAAGCCAAAAAACCATTGAGCACGCAGGAAGTGCGGTTTTTGATTTTCGAAAATGCGGTCACTTGCAGCCACTTGCACGCCCCTACCCACCCCAGCAC
>VSDK01011578.1:143241-177549 GCA_009767595.1 Symbiodinium kawagutii | reverse complement strand
GAGTGCCCCCGCAAGTGACCGCTCAAGTGGCCGCAAGTGACCGCAAGTGACCGCTCAAGTGACCGCTCAATCAAGTGACGGCAAGTGACCGCAAGTGACCGCTGGAGCAAGTGACCGCTCAAGTGACCGCTCAAGTGGCCGCAAGTGGCCGCAAGTGACTGCAAGTGACCGCAAGTGACCGCTCAAGTGGCCGCAAGTGACCGCAAGTGACCGCAAGTGACCGCTGGAGCAAGTGACCGCAAGTGACGCTCAAGTGACCGCAAGTGACCGCAAGTGACCGCTTGAGCAAGTGACCGCAAGTGACCGCTCAATTGGCTGCAAGTGACTGCAAGTGACCCGAGGGACAAGTGGCTGTAACTGACCGGGCATTTTCCAGGCCAGGCCACAGAAAATGTCAAACATTTTTCATTATTCTCCGTTGCGGGTTACGGAAAGCGTGCCGTAGCTTGCCGGCCGAATGCTTGGAGGGAAAAGGTTCCAGATTGGGAGAGCATAGGAGCTGGAAGTAATTCAATGCCTAGAGCAGAAAATATCCTAAGAGACTTTTCGCGATAAGTTTCCATGATCGACAAATGAAAGATATCTTAAGATCAGATTGGATAATTCAAGCTTTTTCAAAGAGCAAAAGCAATCCTTAGAATAAAAATATGATAAGATATTTGTTTTCGAGATGGGAAGGTAATTTTAGCTAAAAGAAAATATTTTTTCAGTAAGAGAAGTCAAGATAAGATAACAATAAGATATCATTTGGTAAAGAGACCATTTTACGTTAAGAAACATACCTTGATATAAGTCGCCTTAAGGTAAGAAATCTCAAAATAGGATAAGGCATCTTCAAAAATATGAAAGAACATTTATATTGAGACAAGGTTAGGTATCTCGTGGTAAGAAAAAATATCGCAAACAAAATAAGTATCTTAGAGTGAGAAACATATTTTGAGATAAGATAAAGTGTTTTCAGGTAACACGCATGCCCCATATCTTAACAGGTAGCAAGAAACCCCCATTACTGTTTCTAAAGACAAATCATAGAGTGAAAGGGGTCGAAAGATAGGGTATGGTCGGGCACGATCAGTTAGGATAAACTAAGATAAAACATCTTCAAGAGGTTTGAAACAAAACAAGGCATGTTAAAATACGAAAAAACATAACAAAATGTCAGGAAACAAGATACGATACGGTAAGCTAAGATATGGTAAGACAAAATACAGTATTTGATAATATTACAAGATAGAGAACTTTAGGATGAGAGAACACATCGCAAGGGGAAAAATCATATGCCTTAAGTTAAGATAAGAGACCTTAAGATAAATTTCGGCACTTGTATTGCCAATAATGCACTTTAAAATGAAATCAACCATTTTTAAGATATGAAATATGATATGAAAAGGGAGGTTGAACAACATTTTAGGGTCAAATGAAATAGGATATTTGACAGCAAGATTTATTAGGGTAAGGTGAAACAAAAATTCTTCGGTAAAAATAAAACATCTTAAGGTCAGATAATATGTGAAGAAAAGGCACGGTATTTTCAGATCAGACAAGGTCACAAAAATGTCTTAAGATAGAAACAAAATATCTTGCGATCAGATAGGGTAAGGACCGGTGCCTTCATACGAAAAAAACAATGAGATAAGATTTCTCGAAATAGAATACGATATTTTTTAGATAAACAGTCTATCTTAAGATAGGCTCAGACTCCTGGACAAAACTAGGATGACAAATTAGCATTTCAGATACGATAAGATGAGATCCACCACGTTAAGATCAATCAAGCTGTCTTGAGATAAAGATAGGATACGCGGAGGCAAAAATGGGATATCTTGGTTTAAAACATGATGATAACAAACGAATGCTGCATCTCAAATAGGACAAGGTATCTTAAGCTTAGATACTTGAAATCAGATATGGTAAGATGACTTAAGGAAAGGCAAGGTAAATATAAGATAGCATACTATTTTTTGGTTAAGACAGACATCCCAAGATAGGAGAGCATAAGGCTAGAAAAGAAAAAACATAGAAAGGATCGGAAAAGAAAATGAGACGATTGATAGTTGAAGACATCTTAAAAAAGGATTTACAGAGTCAAAGCAAGATATCTTAAGACGAAGGAACATATCCTGAGATGAGATAAGATAAGATTTCCCAAACGAATAAAAGAAAGTACCGTAAGGCAAAATACAATTAAGCCAGAGAAGGCCAAGATATTTTGAGATTAAATATGATATCTCAAGACAAGAAATATCTCCTGGGATCGGAACAGGTTAGCGTAAATTTTCTGAAACAAGATATCTTTTGATAAACAAGCCAGAGACACCTCAAAACGACATAAGGAAAGATCACATGTCTTAAAGCAACGCAAGGAAGCTTGAAGTACCATAAAGTATCCTAAGATAAGATCTGGCAAGGTCATGTAAGAAAAGTTTTTGGTGAACATGATATTTTAAAATGAGAAAACATGTTAAGATCAAATAAGGCAAGATAAAGTACTTTGAGATCAGATAAAATAAGATATTTTGATAGGATAAGACATCGGAAGTCAGGACATGATATCTTCGGACAACCTGCTTTAACAGAACTCATAGTATCAGATAGGGTACCTTTTATTAAGAGAGGATACTTCAAAGATAAGATTGGATATCTTGAGTTGGGAGCAAGTATCTTAGCAAGTGATCGCAGGCGACCAGTGTCACTCGTGTTCTGAACATTGCCATCCATTCACAATATCCCGGAAAATTTCCAACATTTTCCGTGGCCGGCCTTGGAAAATGTTCGACATTCTCCAAAGCTGGGCCTCTGAAATGAAAACAGTTGCAGTCATTTGTGGTCACTTCCTCACTTCTGCCACCACAAGTGACCGCTGGAGCAAGTGACCGCAAGTGACGGCTCAAGTGACCGCAAGTGACTGCAAGTGACCGCAAGTAACCGTTGGAGCAAGTGACCGCAAGTGACCGCTCAAGTGGCTGCAAGTGGCTGCAAGTGACCGCAAGTGACCGCTCGGGTGGCCGCAAGTGACCGCAAGTGACCGCAAGTAACCGTTGGAGCAAGTGACCGCAAGTGACCGCTCAAGTGGCTGCAAGTGGCTGCAAGTGACCGCAAGTGACCGCTCGGGTGGCCGCAAGTGACCGCAAGTGACCGCTCAAGTGGCCGCAGGTGGCCGCAAGTGACCGCAAGTGCCCGCTGGAGCAAGTGACCGCAAGTGACCGCCCAAGTGGCCGCAAGTGACCGCTGGAGCAAGTGACTGCAAGTGACCTCAAGTGACCGCTCAAGTGGCCGCAAGTGACCGCAAGTGCCCGCTGGAGCAAGTGACCGCAAGTGACCGCCCAAGTGGCCGCAAGTGACCGCTGGAGCAAGTGACTGCAAGTGACCCGCTCAAGTGGCCGCAGGTGGCCGCAAGTGACCGCAAGTGCCCGCTGGAGCAAGTGACCGCAAGTGACCGCCCAAGTGGCCGCAAGTGACCGCTGGAGCAAGTGACTGCAAGTGACCTCAAGTGACCGCTCAAGTGGCCGCAAGTGACCGCAAGTGACCGCTGGAGCAAGTCACCGCAAGTGACCGCTCAAGTGGCCGCAAGTGGCCGCAAGTGACCGCAAGTGACCATTCAAGTGGCCGCAAGTGACCGCTGGAGCAAGTGACCGCAAGTGACCGCAAGTGACCGCTCTGGCCAAAATCAATTTCCACTCTCTTTGTTCGCTCTCTGCAAAAAACAACAACCCCAAACCCTAAAACCATAAATGCATTAACTCTATTAAGCCTAAAACCCCTAACAGCATTAAACCTAAACCCAGACACCCTAAAGGAACACTATGATGTTGGATTGGCAGGGTATGTCGTGTCAACTTCAACGGCCGCAAACCCTAAAACTGTAAACATAAAAATCAAACAGCGGTGAGAAGAGAAAAATGAGCGGCTGCCAGGGATTTTTTTTATGTTATTCATTTTTTGGATTCTTTTCTTTTTGATTTCGATCCTTATCATTTTGTGTTGATTTGGTACTGTACCTGTTTTCAAGCCATTTTTGTACCTGGTTAATATTTTGTTGATCTTCGTTCATCTTCGTTCGGGAGTTTAATACTCTTAAGAGCTGTTACTGTTTTTCTATGACCAGCAGCTGCAGGCATGGACTATTTCAAGAAAGCCATGGAACCTGTCTCTCAGCCTGTTCCTCACAGCCAGCCATGATGATTGCAGAGAGGATGTGTTTGGGAGAGGATGTGTCAATTTTTGTGTCAGCAGAAGTGCGTCAATTTTCATCTATTGGCCTCGCCGAGGTGTTTGGGAGACAGTGGTCTTCCTAAATCAAAGATCTCTGACGTGGTTCTCGTTGGTGGCTCTACTCGTGTCTTGGCTGATGCCTTTCCTCTCCCTCTCTTCTGTGCGTGTCTATTTCTCGCGCTCTCTCTCTCTCTCTCTTCATCATTTCAATCTCTCTATATAATTCTCTTTATTTCTTCTTCTTCTCCTCCTCTACTTACTCTCTCTCTCTATCTCTCTCTTCCTGTCACTTTCTTTCTTCTCTTTGCTGCTAATGGGGGGTGACTCGACAGGTCAACAGGATCCAGGTTGGACTCCTTGGGTCGATGTGGGCTTGTCATTGCTGCTCGAACTCTTGGCATGCCGCATGAATGCTTGTCAGACTCAAATCCAACAGCTCACAGATGGGTGAACATTATACACTGCAAGCCTTTGAGGGCAGAAGTTCTTTTGTCAAAGCTTTTTCTCAAAGCTTTCCACAGCTCTGAGGCATCCCCAAAGTCCAGGAGCTGATTAGTTCCTTCTTCAACGGGAAGCATCTCTGCAAGGCATGGCTGTCATGGCTGTCATGGCTGTCATGGCTGTCATGGCTGTCGTTACCATGGCTTCAAACTCTTGTTTAAGCAGCGAGAAAGTTCTGAGTTAAGCAGAAAGGTTAAGCCTTAGAGTTGCCACCATATCGAAGGTTGACCATGGCTCCCCTCCACCTGCACTGCAGGAAATCAATCCGGACGAAGCAGTGGCATATGGGGCTACCGTGCAAGCTGCGATTGTCTCTGGCACAGGCATGAAATTTCCCAGTACGAAGCATTTCTGTTTCAGTGGCAAGCAGTGGTGGTGCTTAAATTTCGGTCTCATCAGTTCGGCGCGGAGGAACAGAAGAAGTTGAAAACATGCTTCTTCTGGACGTGGCACCATTGTCCTTGGGTCACTTGAACTGATATTATCTGATACATTCTGATACATTCTGATACTATCTGATAGTGTCCTTGACAACCTGCAGCAGTGAGAGAGAGTCAAGGTATCGAGATGGCTGGGGGCATGATGCAGAAACTCATCGAAAGGAACAGCACCATTCCGACCAACAAGAGCCAGGCTCACGCGGAGTCACTTTTACTTTGAGTCACTTTTACTTTCACAGTGCCATTGTGCCATTTATTTTGAGGACTTCACCACCGCAGAGGATTACCAAGACCACGTTGAAATCAAGGTACCGGCTACTCAGCGGTGTCAAGATGTGTCAAGATGTGGCAGATGCTTGGTGTCAGGTGTATGAAGGGGAGCGCGCCATGGTGAAAGAAGCTTGCCTTGACTGCCTGGGTGGTTGGATTGGGCCCCAAGCCCAGCAGGGATGGGCCCCTAAGGATAACAATTACCTCGGCAAGTTTGTGCTCACCGGCATCCCGAAGACGTTGAGAGGTGTTCCTAAAATCAAGGCCCGTTTTGTTGTTCTTCTCTCTTTTTTTGAGATCATGCCAGTCTTCGGCAGTATTCACATGTATTGTGGTGTTGGGTTTGAGGCTCTTGCTCTTTGATGCTGCACAGGTCACCTTCAACGTAGACTCCAATGGAATTCTGGAGGTCACTGCTGAGGTGCCGGTGAAGTCACCATTCCTCTGCGGTCACCAAAGCTGTCACGGTCATAAGGACATGAAGACTCACCGCAAGGGTGAGATCCAGATCACCAATGAGAAAGGCCTTGGTTTCAAAGTTTTCCAGCCAACTTCTGTCAGATATCATGCATGAATTCAGTGTCAGCAATCCTGTGCTTTATTCATGAATCGTGTCATGAATCTTGTTGAAGCGGCCACCGTCGCCTCAGCATCCTTCATAGGTCGCTTGTCACAGCACGAAATTGAGCGAATGCTCAGGGATGCAGAAGCGCACAAGGCAAGGCAAGGGACGGGAGATCCTGGGTCCTGGGTACTGGCAGCTATCACTGCGACTCAGGATGAAGATGACCTCGCCAGAGGTGAGATGATGGCCAGAGAGGCTCTGGAACTTCTCATCGCTCCTTGATCTTTATCACTGTCATCATTAACGTTGTTAGTTCTTTTAGTCTCATTATCATTATCTATACTATTTATCAACCTTCTGATGTTATCCTCCTTCTTCTTCTTCTGATATTCTTCTTCTTCTGATATTTTTCGGATTCTTCTTCTTGTTATATTCTTCTTCTTCTTCTTCTTATATTCTTCTTTTTTCTTCTTATCTTCTTCTTCTTCTTCTTCTTCTTCTTATATTCTTCTTCTTCTTCTGATATTCTTCTTCTTCTTCTTCTTCTTATATTCTTCTTCTTTTTCTTCTTCTTATATTCTTCTTCTTCTTCTTCTTCTGATATTCTTCTTCTTCTTCTTCTTCTTATATTCTTCTTCTTTTTCTTCTTCTTATATTCTTCTTCTTCTTCTTCTTCTTATATTCTTCTTCTTCTTCTTCTTCTTCTTTTTCTTCTCCTTATATTCTTCTTCTTATATTCTTCTTCTTATATTCTCCTTCTTCTTCTTCTTCTTATATTCTTCTTCTGCTTCTTCTTCTATTCTTCTTCTTCTTCTTCTTCTTCTTATATTCTTCTTCTTTTTCTTCTTCTTATATTCTTCTTCTTCTTCTTCTTCTTCTTCTTCTTCTTCTTCTTATATTCTTCTTTTTCTTCTCCTTATATTCTTCTTCTTATATTCTTCTTCTTATATTCTCCTTCTTCTTCTTCTTCTTCTTATATTCTTCTTCTGCTTCTTCTTCTATTCTTCTTCTTCTTCTTCTTCTTCTTCTTCTTCTTATATTCTTCTTCTTCTTCTGATATTCTTCTTCTTCTTCTTCTTATATTCTTTTTCTTCTTATACTTTTCTTCTATTTCTTGTATTATCCTTCTTCTTCTTATATTCTCCGTCTTCTTCTTCTTCTTTTAGCATTCTCGTCCTTCTTCTCCTTACATTCTCCTCCTTCCTCTTCTTATATTTTCCTTCTTCTTCTTCTTCTTCGGATATCCTCCTTCTTCTTCTTGTTTTTTTCTTCTTCTTCTTCTTCTTCTTATATTCTCCATCTTCTTCTTCTTCTTCTTGTTTTTTTTTTCTTCTTCTTCTTCTTCTTCTTCTTCTTGTATTCTCCTTCTTCTTTTTTTTTTCTTCTTCTTCTTCTTCTTACATTCTCCTTCCTCTTCTTCTGATTGCTGTAATCTTGTTGCTGTTTTGTTTAACATGACACTTTCCAGTGCCAACTGTTTTCTATCATTTTCCTGCGTTGAATCCTTGGTCCATCTCGGCTCCCGACAGCATCCCCATGCCCAGTTTGAAGATGCCGGGTTTGCTGTGCATTCGTGCATGAAAATCCGTTCTGTGCACCGCAACGCCTTCCTCTTGGGCTGCGCCAGTCTCTCACGGTGTACATGCGGAGAACGAGAAAGGCATTGGAAGAGATCGACGCCGCGACCTCCTCAGTTTCTCTAGGAAGTTTGTCAAAGTCTTTAGGAGTTTCTGATTGTATATTTTTTAAATCTATTTTTGAGTCTTGTTTTCGCGAAATTTGGAGCACGTCATTTTCAAGGATAAGATCCTGAAGCGAGACCGGGAACGGCTAGAGAAGAAGATGGAAGAGGCCTGTAGCTTGCTCCCAAATGGCGACACTCAGAGGAGGCAAATGGTTGACCTCGTGTTTTCTTGGAAGATTTGAATATATATATATATATATAAATTTAAATGTATATATATATATATATATATTTATTTATCGATCTATTTATTTATTCATTTATTTATTTATTTACGTATGCATATGTACGCTAGAGGCAGGGCCAACCTTCTGAGATGTGCTGGCCAAAAAATGTATTCACACACGCACACACACACACACACATATATATATATATACATATACAGGTCGAGGTCGAGGTCGAGGCCTGTGTGCCGAAAAGGCAGCCCTTTTAGGGCACAGGCAGGTGAGAAGAAAAATATACAACTGTACAACTTCAAATCAGCGTTCACAAAAAGCCAAGAACTGTACATACATATATATATATATATACATTGATATATGTTCATGAAATATATTTCACTTGGAATCATACAATGTTCCAATCAGTGTCATCTGAGTCTTGATTCGTCGCTCAGTCGAATTCATTGGTGGACGCAGGTGGACCTTTGGCTGGATACTGGAGCGTCGAAGGTGCAATGGGTGGACGTGGGGCGCCTCTCTAGACCTGGCTTGGTGCCCTTTGAACGATGAGGATTGATCGTTGCACTCAGATTTGACGCGGCAGGCTACAAAGGAGGAATTCGAAGCCAAGCAAAGAGCCCAACCCTAAGACCATCCCAAGATAGCCTCCCTGAGCCCCCTGAATCATGCGTGGAAGAGGGAAGGATATCCTGGCGTCAGATGATCGTTTGTTATGAACATTGATCTTAGCAGATAACCGTGTGAAAAAACATGGGCAAAAACTTGTGCTTTCTTTGTTTCCCTTTGAGTCTTAGGAGTTGGAGTCCGCAATGAACACCATCATGTTGAAAATCAACAGGCAGAGGGTCAAGCAGTCAAGCAGAACAACTTTGAAATAAAGCCTTGAGACAAACGCTTTGCTTCGCCACTGTGGCTGTCCTCGTCACTTTGAAATGCTCATGGAGGTCGGAGAATGACTTTTGGGAGCATCAGGATCGGGCCGCTCCAGCGTCCTCATCACATTGTGCAGATGTCGGTCAGCGGTCATGATGCGAGGCAATTTTGCCCGAGAATGAGAAGACCATTGAAAATGGAGGGTGTCCCATCTGCACGAATGAGTTGTGCGGCTTTATTGTCGAGTCGGCAGTAGTCTGTAGACAAGCTTCGCATGGCCCACAAAACATCACACAACACCTGTCTGAATGGAGAAAACATAGTTTTCAATCACTACACCACAGATGCGATTCTGTCAATCTATTTTAGTCTATTTGAGTCTACTTCAGATTCAAAAGCACTGAGGTACTTCCTGGACTCCGGCATGGATATCCGCGACCTGGACTGCACTGGTAGTCGCCGAAGCACAAGCTGTAGTTTCATGTGCTGAGCTTTGAGGTGACTTGATCGAAGATCCTGACTGAGGGCAAGGGCTTCCAGTGACGACCTTCCCCACTTTTGAATGTGCTAAACCTGCTGGGCAGGAGCCAGAACAGTATGCCATCGGTGGGCTTGCCACCTCGAAAAAGAGCCGTTGGAGAATCAGAATGACAATGTCATGGTGGCAAGCCATTGGCATTTTGGTTTGCTCAATGAAGATTGAGCAGTGAGAATTTTGGGCATTTTGACATTGAGCATTTGCTCCTTAGGGTCCTTGGGACCCTGCACAGTGCGCCTCTGTATTTTCCAGATAGGGCAGGCAGTGCGTCGGCAAACGCCCATTGGCCTGCCTTGAGTCCAGCCGCCTTCCGCACGGAGAAAGCTGATTGCTGTCTTCGTACTTCCAGTGCCACAAGACATAAAGAGAAAGAGGGAGAAGATTAGAATTATAGGTGGAGGGATTAGAATGGATTAGAATGGATTAGAATGGATTAGAATGGATTAGAATGGATTAGAATGGATTAGATTAGGTTCTGCAGCATTCCATGAACTTGATTGCACTTGGTAAGGTGCGACGAGAACTTACGAAGATAATGGGCTTTTCGGAGGCTTGCTGCCATCCAATTCGCGACACGATTGGAAGTGAGTTGGAGAAGTGCTTGCTGTTCTTTTGCTTTTCTTTTGCTGTTCTTTTGCTTTTCTTCACTTTGCTTTGCCAATTGCCGAGTCTCACTAAGCGCTTGCCTTGTGCCCTGTATGCGGAGGCTCAAGGGTTCAGTAATGGCATGTAGTGAGTTGGGCGCCTCCATGCCATGGTGCATGCGGCGCTCTCAGGCGCCAGCCCAGCTGCGTTGAAAAAGCTTCTCAGCTTAAAGTTGGAAAACTGAGAAACGGCGAAGAAGTAATAGGTAAGAAGTAAGAAGTGAAGTAAGAACTAAGAAGATGTAAGAAGATGTAAGAAGTTATCTGAAAGTAAAACATATTTTCAGAAGATAAGAATTTCAAGATTTGTGAAGAGATGTGAAGAGCTAAGTTGTGAAACAATGGTGCAACATCCTCAGGCTTGAAACGTTGCGGAAGCGCCGAGAGCACCGAGAGACATGGCCTGTGGAGAAGCAGGTGGTTCGTTTGCCCGCGAGCAGCGGGGCACCTCCTGCAATTGAGCTGGAGGAGCGGAAAAGGATCAACCCCTAGGCTTTGAGGTGACGTATGGTGACGTGTAGCCTCCAACCATTGGCTCTTTGTACGCATTTCTTTATCACTCATCTCTTTCATTCACCATTATTCACTATGCATTTCTTATTTATGCTTTTGGTTCAGCTTTTCTTTAAGTCATCATTCTCAACTGAAAAATGATTTCATTCTCGCTGAATACATGAATGGCTTGATTTTCGTGCAGGATGCCGATGACTTTTTGCAAGTAGTGCTGGATCATCGCAGAGCACCGCCTAACGACAAGATGCTTGGTATGTTGACTTCATAACTATGTTCTGTGCTTGGATTGCACTGTTGTTTTCTATTTGCTTAGTGTGCTGCCCGTGTTTGATGAATTAAATGTAGAGCTCTTATTTCTTGATCCAATCGGCTATTCATACACTAGTCATCATTAGTCATCACTAGTCATTAATGAGTCAGTCAGTCAGTCAGCTAGTTAAGTCGTTACTTGGCTAGCTATCGTTTGTCACTTGACTCCCCGCCATCAGTCGTTGAAGTCGAGGTGAATGCGAAAACCAAGATAGTTTAAGATGGAAAACATGTTTAAGATGCATTCCTCAAAGCCAAGCTCCAATTGCCAGTCTCGAAGCCAAGCAAGCCCTTCATGACCTATCTCTTGTATGGCCCTGCGTCACGGCGTTGTAAAAGGAATCCTCATGGGAACTTCTTCTATCTTCTTCTCTATCTTCTTTTCTATCTTCTTCCATTTTAAATGAAGCCGGTTAATTGTTGGGCCAAAATTTGCCGTAGTAGGGCAATCGTGGAGTTCATTATTTTGTTTCCCCAGTATCAAATCCTAATTATGAACTTTTAAGTCATTAATTGGTCGCCTTCTGAAGTACAAGAAGTTACTAAGTAGTTATTTGCTTGATTGTTCCATTGCTGTGCAATCAGCCAGTCAATAGGTCACTCCGTCACCTAATATGGGTCTGTGTCGGGCACGTGCGCATCAAAGCTGCCTGCCAGGAATCCGGGCTGTCTAAGCCAGGACGGATTCGGCAGCTATTCCACAGATCCCGTTGCGAAGGAGCACCGGTCAAATCGGCGCAAGAGGGGCTCCAAGAGGGGCTCCAAATGGCAAACACGAAGCAACCCAGCGTTGCAAACCACACCAGCGGCTGAGGACAAGTTGCCTCAGATTGAGTCCGAAGTTCGTTCTGCCCCGTTGTCTTTGCCACATTCTGCCTCAGCTCCAGCAGGTTCCGGAGGCGTTTTTTTCCAGACCGAGGTAGAACTTGAAGAAGGAAACGCACAAAAGCTTGGCAAACCTACAATGTTGAAGACTTCATCCTTGCCGTCAGTTGCAAGTCTGCCAAGTCTCACAGAGAAAGGTAAAGAAGGAAGATTGGAAGAACTCTCTGAGATGTCAACTGAGTGGAAACCATATCCTTCTGAATCTGTGAGCCTGGTGGAGCCCAGTGAGGAATTGCAAAAGATCACTGCACCGTCACCGCAATGTGCAGAACGCGCAGGAGACAAAGACCAAAAAAAGATCCAAGCTCAGCGCTTGATGAGAGCTTTCCATAAGGCTGTGGATGGAAGATCGGTGCTAATCCTGACTGACCAGTCAGATGTACGGAAGTCCATCATGCGAAGCTTGATGTGTGCAATCAACGAGATGTCCATTTGCTTCACATGTTCCACTGCGGACCTTTGGAAACGCCTCCAGGGCAAAGAGGTTTTCCATGCGCTCCTGGTAGATTTGAGCAAGGCAGATCTCGAAGTAGAAGGTCTGGTGAAGACAATCCGGGCAGATCCGCAGTATGGAAACTTGCCCATCATTGTGCTGTCGCAGGAGCGTGAATTACCTGACCTGGTCCGTCAAAGCTGCAGCTTTGTGGTTTTCCAGCCCCTTAGCGCATCTATGTTGAGAGAAGCCCTGCTATGGTGTTTTAATCGCAGCGCGTTGAAACATCAAAGCTACTATTGGCCAGCACCAGCGGTGGCGCCACTCAAGCGGAGTGGCAACATCTCAAAGGCACCGAATCTGACTGTTAGAGCAAGGCAGTTGAAAAATCGATGAAGACAGGCCGATCATATACTCGAAACTGGCCAGGAACATCGGTGCAGAACACAATTAGAAAGTCTCACAACAAGTTTCACCATTTCATCAATCTCCAAAGTGCCAGATTGCAGTCGCAAATTTGTCAAAGAGGCGCTTTGTCAGGCTTGGTCCGTGGCAGAATTCGTGGTCACGGATATGAGTATAGACACTCAGCACACTCAGCAGAACTGCTGAGCGAGTGGAGAAAAGAGGTGTGTAGCTGAACACATTCCGAGATGCTAATTATATAGAATTTACATAGTATATAACTGTAACTACATGGTACATGTTACAATCTTCCAATCAGAAAGATCATGAGGACCCGAGGTATTTCATTGTGCGCTTTCTGTCGTACTGTGCTGTGTCCAGGCAAGTGTTGGACAGCCTGGGGCTTGAGCGCGGCTTTGGATTTCGAGATTCCAAATGATGACAGATACGAAGCAGAAGTATACAGTAAAGAGGACACTAATGATGTGATGTGCACGAAATTTGGGATGGCCATGAAAGCATTTCATGGTGAACAGCAAGCTCACTCCCGTTGCTGGTGCCATCTTCGCAAGTCTTTTGCAGCTAGACTATTGCATACCATTGCCCAGAATGGCCCAGATTGGGGGTTCTCTTGCGACTTGGTGCAGTGTGTAGAGTGCCTTCGGAGCTTGGCATTGTTTGCTTCGGGCGAGGCCTCATCCATCAGCCGCATCCTCACATCATGCAGCCAAGCCACGGTGGAAGCCTCATTTCCCTGCTCACCTGGACCGCGCTGCAGATCCCGAGTGGATTCAGCACGGAAACGCATCACACTTCAAAATATGCGCAAAAAATCCAAGGAGAGAGAATGAGATTCAAAATTACGCACTATTTTCATCTTTCGTTGAGATCTGCACGTTCAAAGATCTAAAGTGCCCCTTGGACGGGTGAGGCCTGGAAGTGGAAAAAAGGGCGGCAAAGGACACAGCTTGCAATCCCACAGATGCGCTCAGATCGACTCAGATAGATTTGTGAGTGAGGAGAAGAGGAAGGTTGTGGATCCCTTCCTGGCCTTCCTTCCCTTCCACCTTTGAGAC
Source organism: Symbiodinium kawagutii (assembly GCA_009767595.1). NCBI lineage: Eukaryota > Dinophyceae > Suessiales > Symbiodiniaceae > Symbiodinium > Symbiodinium kawagutii. Next base: position 163,956 of record VSDK01011578.1, on the reverse strand, counting down.
GACACCCTTCCCCAATCCCGGCTCCAGACGTGCTAGGGCCTCAGGCGGCCTCAGGGCCTTGGTGGCGTTAAGAATCCTGGAGCAGGTCTTCTGTTGTCGCATGTCTTGTTCAAATGCAGAAATGGGAAGTGCAGGTGCAGAATGTCGGACGAAAACGTTCAGCAAAAAGGAATTCTCTCTCTTTTTTTTTTCTCTCTCTGTCTCTCTCTCTCTCTCTCTCTGTTTGTCTTAATCTAACTATCCATCCATCCATCCATCCATCCATCCATCCATCCATCCATCCATCCATCCATCCATCTATCTTGATGTCTATCTATCTATCTATCTATCTATCTATCTATCTATCTATCTATCTATCTTGATGTCTACCTATCCATCTATCTAGCTATCTATTGATCTATCTATCCATCTATCTAGCTATCTATTGATCTATCTGTCTAGCTATCTGTCTATCTATCTACCTACCTGTCTATCTGTCTATCTATCTGTGTATCTGTCTATCTGTCTGTCTGTCGATCTGTCTATCTGTCTATCTATCTATCTATTTATCTATCTATCTATCTATCTATCTATCTATCTATCTATCTATCTTGATTTCTTTCTTCTAACCTCCATTGTTGTATACTCTATTTTTTTCTTCCTCTCTCTCTCTCTTCTGGGTGCACTTCAGAATGCACCGCAAGACTCTCAAGTTGCTGAGCTGCCTGGCTATGCGTAGCAAAGTATTTCAGGGTCGTTATCGTTATGGGACGTCTTTCAGAGAGCATCGGAGCATCTTGACATATGTGCTGTACAGTGATGCATACTGTGTGCTGGTTGAAGCAACTGGGCTCAAAATTGTCTTAGCGCCCAGCACCAATCTTTCAATGCCTTCAACTATAAGAAGTGCTGCTCGGCCAGTCATAGCTCATTTGGTGGATTGAAACATCACAGACTCAGACGCTCGTAGATGTGAAGACCTGACCTTGTTGGAAGCTTCAGCGGCCGAGGTGTTCAATTGATGGGACCCGATGATGATACTCTTAGCAATCATAGCGCATCGAAGCTTGGCTCAGAGCACGGAGGTATGCGGTATGGATATTGGCATTGGCAGTCCCTGTTGACATATGCATACATATGCTCAGTCTGCCTGCAATGATGCTAGCATGGAACCATATGGAGCCATATTCAGAAAGGCCTAGGGTCTAAACTGTGGACATGCGCGACTTCAGCCACCCATCAATCATCATGACCAACAAATTTTTTTGCTGTCCAAGGTCCGCAGACGGTCTAGTTTCCAATGCAAACGTCAACGGCTCAATGCTTTGTAAGAATTGGATCCATGAAGTTTTGGATAGTTTAGCAAGTAGTCCCAGCAAGTCCCCCTCGTTGATGCCTGGCTGAAGTCTTGCACAGGCCGAAGATGCTGCAGAAGAGACGCTTGACTTGATAAGAGTACTGAAACTGGTGAAGAAAATCGTCATCTGAGAAGCGAACAGTTCAGCTGAACGGCCCATTCTCAAATCGATGTTCTCAGGATCAACATCGCGTCCTTTGATGAGCTTCGGCTCGCGAAGGGGACGACCATTGCCATGCAGAAGGCAAGGGGCACCAAAGGGCATCACTGCAACAAACGGCAGCGTATGCAATACATCACCATGTGGACGGCTAAAGGAACCTAAGCCATAGAACCGCAGGGTTGTTCCAAGTAGGGGATGGTACTGTATATCTTTCGTTGATCTGAATGTATAGGCACCTCTAGATGCAATGTCAGGATCTGTGGCAGTTTGTAGCAATTGTCAATCACAAATCTTGGGCTTTTCTCCGAAGGCTTGGAAACAGTTTGTGGAGAGCTTCGACAGCGTCGACTCTTGCGGCATTTGCCTGTCCCGTGGCCGCAGAAAGAGGTGTCAAAGCCCTCTGTGCGATGCCAAGCATGTTACTGTTATTATCATTGTTATCATTATTTTATTATCATTATCATTATTTCACCATTACTGTTCGTATTATTGGTTTTGTAATTATTCTAGGTGTTCTTAATGTTATTTTATGATGTGCATATGCCCCCCCATTGCACATTCCCCGAGAAAAGGCAGAGTCAGCTGAGTTCTTTGTGAAATTCTGAAGGCCAGTTGAAGTCTTGCTGGGCCCCTGCCTCCAGACCTTGCTCGTGGGTTGCCATCTGTGTCCGAGGTACAGGACGGTGTTTGACAGCGTCCCTTCCCTGCGGGCCCTTTTCAAGACGCCGCAGGCAGCTGTTTGCAACAAGGTGTAGCTTGTATTCACATGTAACTTCACATGTATTCACATATTAGCATGTATTGACATGTATTCACATGTGTTAACATGTATTAATGCTTCATTGAGAAGTATGGACGGATTGCAAGAGTGATGCCCTGGTGATGCCTGGTGTAAGCATCCGAACTTTTCTTGTTTGAAGGGAAGGGGCCATACATGGTGAGGTCATCCAAGCAGCTCGCTTCTTTGAAGAGTTTCAGAATTTAGCAGCTTGGATTCGGATGAGTGCTGTTGTTTTTCTGTGCACATGCCGGTAGTGACTGCAGTAGAACGAGCATCAGACAAGCACAAGCTTGCATAGCAAGCCTGCCCATGCCACCATTCCATTTTTGTTGCTTTGATTGAGTGCCAATTGGAACGGCCTTGTCTGACTTTTGTGAGTCTAGGGCGAATCTGAGGTTGACAGTGTGCACAAGGCCAAAGAGCTCAAACAAATGGCAGAATCCCTTGCTTTTCGCACCGCGCTTGGTCCATTCGACGTTGAACATTGAAGATTTGAAAGAATATCGGATATCGCTTGATGGCGTCGTATTTGTGAGAACTTGGAATATGCTGGGTATACTCGTGCAAAATAATGTCCCATGATGTAGAAGATTTGTCGGTACGCGCTCATGTTGCTATTGGTACCCGCGCTTGTTCTGAGTTCTTTTACAGCAATCAGATCCATTGCCCCGAGGCCATTTGAACTTCGAGGCGCGACGCTTAGTGCATTCCAAATTTGGACCGGGAACCATTCACGATGCACCAGCAATGCACCAGCAATGCACCAGCAATGCACCAGCAATGCACCAGCAATGCACCAGCAACGCACCAGCAATGCACCAGCAATGCGCAAACTTCACAAGCTTTTCCTCGTGCCAGGTAACCGTGCCACGAGCAATGATTTTCAGAGATGCCTTTGGCTTAGTGCTGCAAACTGATGATTTTCTACAAGTCCAACTTGTCATAACTTGTCTATTTGTTTCATTTTGTTTCATTTTGTTTCATTTTGTTTCTGTGTTTCTAACGTTCTGACCTGAGTGTTCTGTGAAGGTCAGCGCATTGCTGAGGCTCTCGTTGACTGTTTGAAGATCGAGTTGGGCGACGCTCTCACAGAAGAGGCCCCTTGGAAATCACAGTGAGCTGTGAAGCTCTTGGAGTGGCAGATTGCGGAGAGATGATGAGAGATGTGTGACTTTGTAAATCTCGCTGTGTGAGGCCCGCTTGGGATTTATGGCCCTCTTTGGCTGGATCGGAGGGGTTTCATGGCCTGCAACGGACGATACATGGGATTGTTTTGGGATTCTTTGTGGTCAATATTTGCCCATCCTTGTGGATCCTTGTTCTCTCTGAGGCCAGTATCTACGTAAAGACCTACTTTGCCGAGCGCCTGAAAATCCTTCGTGAAAGTTGGGCCAAGGCCAGGAATTTTTGTGCTGTATTTGCTGTAATTCTTCGCGGTGCCTTGCCCACTAGGTGAATAGTGACAAGAAAAAGGAAGAAGCCGAGAGGCGTGCAGATGCGGCTGACTCTTCAGTGATTGCCATGCTGAAGCCTTTCCCTGCACGAATAGGGTGTAGGCTTCCACATTTCACCCTTGAAGCTAACTGATATGACGTGATATGATGTGATGTTAAAACATGCTCTAATGTGTTCAAGTGGGGTTGGAGGGCCAATGAAACAGAGAAAGAAATAGAAAGAATTAGGAAGAGAGATAGAAAGAGAGATCGAAAGAGAAGCATGAAAATAGTGATATGTATATATACATTACATCTCTATATTTATATTAAGGAAAAGCCCGTGGAAGAAAGAGAAAGAGAAAGAACTTTGCTTCTTTTGTCTCGGAGTCTCGGCCAAGTCGACAGGCACGCGAAAGAAGCCGAGGCAGCTGCGCAGGACACGGGCAGCGCCCCCCCGCCGTGAGCAATTGGCTTGTTGTGTCGGGCGGTCGGGCTGCAGAATGAGGGCAGGTCATCCCCCTGGCAATCGGCCGTGCAAACACCTTGGCTGTGGAGCTGCCCACGTTGCATGTGGATGACACTTTTTCCGCAATTTTTGTTGCTTATTTCGCTTATTTATTTGTTGCTTATTTATTGAGGCTTTACGTTTTTGCTGCTGGCATTTTGCCACCAAAACATCCAGCATTCAGCACACGTGAGCCGCCCCTCCAACTATATAGTCACGGAGCCATGGCAGATGGCAGGGGCCCAAGTCTTGAGTCTCCGGGATGCCAAGCGCATTGCGAGGGTCAAAAAAAAAGATAAAGGAAAAGGAAAAGGAAAGAGTAAATGAAGGAATGCAAAGATGGCAACTGAGACCTCAAAACCCAACAAGCTGAGGGCCTCCCAAGCGCAGATGGCAACGCAACAGAGAAGCTTTGCAGGGCGACTGTGAAGCTGACCTGGTTGCTTTGGCAGGTGCGTCAGGCCGGACCTGTTCGCGACTGACATTGTTTTCGCTTAGCAAACTGCGCTGTCCAGGTGGTTTGGCCTCCCAAGAAGCACTCGAGATGAAGGCCTAAGTTGCTTCTATTGGTCGAACACGGGCTCCTCACAAAGAAGACAGCATTGCGACACAATGCTTGAATCAGAATCGGCAGGTGGTTTTCGATATGGAGACCGGGGATCCAGATGACGTGTTGACCTTGCTGCTCTTGGCGTCACACCCAAAGGTCCAGCTGTGTGCTGTTTCTCGATGCAAGTTGGTGGAGACGGAAACTGAAAACCGAAGAGAAAGAAAAACAAATCAAAAAAAGATGCTTCCATTTGCTTTCATCCGCTTTCCAAAGGGTGCTTTCCATGGTGACGTTTCGATTGGTTTCGAATGGTTTCGAGGTGACCATCACCCCGGGATCCCTGGACCAGATCTCTTTGGTCTTGTGGATCTTGCAGGAGCTGCAGCTGGAGGTCCGTGTAGGGGCTCAGGAGTGGCCAAAGAACGCAGAGAAGAAGTGCATCAAAGGAAAGTTCTACGACAGCTTTGGGCGAGTACCCGAGGAGTCCATAAAAGGCCTTGAGAGGGGCTCGGAAGGTGAAAAATGGATGAAAGTGGATGAAAGTGGATGGGAGTGGATGAGAGTGGATGAGAGTGGACGAAGCTGGAAAGTGGTCCATGCTTGGAAAGGCTTCTTGAAGCTCCCGGTGAAAGGAAAACCTATCGAAAACCCAAAAGCACCAAATGACAGTCATTGCCAGATATTCATTTTCATACTCCGCCGAAGAACTTCCGTGATTGACATCGGCCATGGTCGGAATTTGCGATCAAGTGACAGGAGGAATAGCCGTGAGGCATACATGTACATATGAGGCTGTTGAAACTGTTACAGGGCCTTCTTGTGACTGGTGGCTGGACAGAGTTTTGATCATGGCTCATTGATGTCATGAGTTCAATGTCTTGAAGCTTGGCTTTGGGAGGCATGGAGACAGCAGCGCAAGTTCTCGTGGATTGCTGCGATCAGAACACAACGCTTCTCACTGGAGGTTGGTGGGTTGGTACAGGGGTGCATTCGCTTCGCTGCTGTTGGAGCCTTCAAGCCTCCTCAAGCCCAACAGAGGGGCCCACTTTTCTCGTTTGACAGTGCTGTTGGGGGGCCCTGCTCTTGTCGTTGATAGGCCGGGCTTCTCCCCATCTCCAATAGCCTGGCTGAATGGTCACGGCTTTAGCTAATTGTCCTGTACGCAAATGGTACACTGGAAACAGTTCTTTTAATTTGTTCCCCAGATAGCTGACAAGCTATAAGGGGTTCTTGCTTCTCTATGGTCGGGCCTCGAATCGGCGCTTTTGTTTGTCGCTGCTTTGCCGCTGCTTTGCCGCTGCTCATGCTTGTCTCCCTTTGTCTCCCCTTTGTCCCCCTTGTGGCTCTAGATCGGCGCCTTCTTTGCCACTGCTCTGCCGCTGCTCTGCCGCTGCTCATGCTTGTCTCCCTTTGTCTCCCTTTGTCTCCCTTTGTCTCCCCTTTGTCTTCCTTGTGGCTCAAGATCGACGCTTCTTGTCCCCCTTGTGGCTCTAGATCGGCGCCTTCTTTGCCACTGCTCTGCCGCTGCTCTGCCGCTGCTCATGCTTGTCTCCCTTTGTCTCCCTTTGTCTCCCCTTTGTCTCCCTTGTGGCTCTGGATCGGCGCTTTGTTTGCCGCTGCTCTGCCGCTGCTCATGCTTGTCTCCCTTTGTCTCCGTTTGTCTCCCCTTTGTCTCCCCTTTGTCTCCCCTTTGTCTACCCTTTGTCTGCCTTGTGGCTCTGGATCGGCACATTGTTTGCCGCTGCTCTGCCGCTGCTTATGTTTCTCTCCCTTTGTCTCCCCTTTGTCTCCCCTTTGTCTCCTTGTGTCCTTTTGTTTCCCTTGTGGCTCTGGATCGGCGCTTTCTTTGCCACTGCTCTGCCGCTGCTCATGCTTGTCTCCCTTTGTTTCGCCTTTGTCTCCCCTTTGTCTCGCCTTTGTCTCCCTTTTGTCTCTCCTTTGTCTCCCCTTTGTCTCCCTTGTGGCTCTGGATCGGCGCTTTCTTTGCCACTGCTCTGCCGCTGCTCATGCTTGTCTCCCTTTGTTTCGCCTTTGTCTCGCCTTTGTCTCCCCTTTGTTTCCCCTTTGTCTCCCCTTTGTCTTTGCTTTGTCTCCCTTGTGGCTCTGGATCGGCGCTTTGTTTGCCGCTGCTCTGCCGCTGCTCATGCCTGTCTCCCTTTGTTTCGCCTTTGTCTGGCCTTTGTCTCCCCTTTGTCTCCCCTTTGTCTTTCCGATCTATGAAACATAGTGTGCAAGGCGTGAACAAATACACAACCTAAGATCTATGAATATATTTTTGTAAACCGACCACGCAATTCAAAACACAGGTTTATGGTATTGTACACACCCTGGAAGTCCTTGTGCGCAATGCACCCGCTATCTGGGGCCTATGCTGGTGTAATTCAATGGCTTTTGGAGTCTTCATGTGGGGTTTTCCCGATTCAACGGTTTCGTTTTTGCAATCACTTTACAAAGTCAAGTGGAGGGGAGACGTTGTTCGCAGTTTTTTCTAACATCCAGCAATTCAGTAGCGGGATTAGGCAACCGAGCATGACAGGTAAACCAACCAGTCAGCCAGATGCCGTGGCTTTATGTCCATGGTTCGATGAGAGCCAGTGCACTTCATCAGGGATACTGTTGCCCATTGTTGCCCCATTGGCTATTCACGAAAATTGTCAGTGTTGCACCAAGAAATTAACAAATCAATTGGCATGGGTCGATGTGTGTTACACTGTCCGTAGGATCCAACTGCTATGGCATAGTGAAAAAACAAAGTCTGGTTCAAGTAGGAGCTCAGCAAGATTTACAGTACATAGAAATACTCAATGAGGTTAGCAATTCTCGTGAGTAATGTCAACTTCTGCTCTAAATCTAGGCGGGCAAATCTTCAACTTTGCTTGGAGCATGTCATCAAAGATTTGATTTCGGACAAGGATATGCAAAATACACTCGTAGCTTAATTTCGGTCATGTTTCGTGAGTAGAAGTCCACAGTGAGAACAGGAGCAAGGGCAAAGTTTGGTATCGGATGAATTGTCCATTTCTCTTCATGAATTAAATAGTTATATGGTTGTCATGAATTGTTAGTGAATTGCCCCTATCTCTTGACATCTCTTGACCTTGCAGGTCCATTACACAATTTGGGCCATGCCTTGGAGATGCCGGCCTTCAACTTGGGCCGATGGGTGGCACAGGGCGGATTCGCAGGTGAAGGGGTGGTTCCTCGAGAGTTGCAGATGGAGAAACTCGACAGGTTGGGAGCGAGGGGACATAGAAAGACGGAGAACATGGGAAGAGAGACGGAGAAAGAGGGAGAGAAGAGAGGGAGAGAAGAGAGGGAGAGAAGAGAGGAGAATGATAGTGAAGAAAGAATAGTAGAGTCTTAGTAGAGTGTAGGAGAGAGAGAGAGAGGGGGGCACAGAAAGACAGAGGGCAGACATAGAAAGAATAGAAATCACAGAAAGAGGACAGAATAGAACAGAAGAATGTCATGCTACACTTTTGATGTCAACACTGTCCTTCAGCTGCGAGCTACCAGACCAAGCGAAAGAGACCGGAAAAGATGCTTCCGAAGCACAGAGGTTTTGAAGGGGGAGGTACGATATCTCACTGGCTCTCATTCTTGGCTGTGGTTTTCACCTGAAAATACCTGGGGCGGTTAACTGCTCATTGGCTCGCCATGGTTTGCCTCAAATGCCTCAAGGTTGGTTGGCGGCACTCCATCTATTGAATCAATTGTACTCTTTCAGTTTTGTAGGTTGGCACCCCAGACGTTCCGCAACATTTTTCCTGTATTAGGCTTCAGACTGTTTGGCGGATTGGCAGAATAAGCCCTTGCATGCCAATTGATTTATCACGAGGAATTCCTGTGTGCGGTGTGAATGCCCATTGGATTGTGGCATGAGTTGCTTCTCAAACCTGATTTTGAGTTTCTCCTCCTAAAGCTGCGCCCGCAATCACGACGAATGGTGTTTGTTGTGAGTTTCAGGAGAGGCAAGGAAACAGGACGGCTCATATGGAACATTCGAAACCTCACAGTGATCAGCCATGCTGCTACAGCCACCTCTCCAATCACTTTTCAAACCTCAACTCTGGAGTCTCTAGAGTCTCTAGGGCAACTAAGCCAGTGAATGACATAGAAGGGGACTCAGACCAAGAGACTTTCACGAGAGAGATTCCGTGGACGAAGCAGAGACCAATGAAAGATGAATGACTACAAAAGCTTCTATAGCCAGTGTCGGCAAAAGTAGCTTTGGAGCTAGGGTGGCTCGACAGATGCGGAACACGCTATCGAGGAAGTTCGCAGGGAAGCAAACATGTCAGACATGGAACTTCGGTGGTCCGAGGCTCAGTCACCAAAGCCGTTTTTCGTACAACTTGTTCTGTCGTTGTTGAAGTCGCTGCCGGAGCTCTGAAGCAATGAAAATTGATGAAAATTGATGTAAATTGAGGCAACAAGCATGCAGCTGAAGCTGCGCTCGCGAGCAACACCATCTCGCGTAAAGTGCTGGTCTCGAAGAACGTTTGTCACCGCGTAGCTTGTCTCTGCGACCTGTCAGGTGGGGCGGGGAGTCAGGGTCAGGGGCGTCAACTAAGGCAGTCTACGATGGCCGCTTTCACCAAGCTTTTCTACAAGCCTTGGAGCACTCAGAAGCAAAATCCACCAGAGCAATAGCGTTGAAACTGCTACTTTGGCATTTTGCTGCGTGTGTTTAATGTACCAGATTTCACAGGCTTTCAAACATGTGCATCTCAGCCTTTCCAATCTGAACATGATTCTCATTGTTCGATTGCGAGAACCGCGGGCTCAGTTTTTTGATATTTTGCATGAAGCTTGTTCTCATGACCATCATCTTCATTTTAATACAGTATGCCAATTGTGACTCATGACCAACCGTATGATGCACGGTCTAGTGATGTTCCTTTGCTCAAGTAGCCTCAGGCTATGCTCTGCCATGGAGAAGTACCAACGGGGGGATGGCAAGAAACTGCATGATCCGCTGGCCATGGCTGCAATGGTTGACGAAGCTGTGTGCAACTTTCGAGAAGTTCACGTCTTCAATGATCGTCAGGGCTGGGGCTCAGTACTGCAGGCGGGTACCAACACTTGGATTAGCATTGACTACGATGACGAGAGGTTCAGGCAGATTGTGACTGGTGCGCCGACATGATCGGCAGGCATAGGCATGTACAGACCTTTGATCTTTGTGCAAAGCAGAAATGCAGCGGATCCATGCGGATCTCAGGTTGAATGCTTCCAATCAGGCCTTAACCAATGCGAGGCCACAGAAGCACCACCCTATTGTACAGACATTCCTTTCGCGCAATGGCAAAAACAGGGCAAGGGCAGTATTTGAAGTGCTTTTGGTCCGCGTCATTTGGACTGATTCAAAGTGCCCGTAGCAGCGGAGATCGGGTTTCAGTGCAGGAGGCAGAGGAGGAGGAGGCCGATGGGTCTGAAGAGGCCGCTGTGTAAAACGCGCCGCTCTTTCCTCTTGTGAAGATCTGTGAAGTGTGGCAGAGTCTTGGCAACGCAATCTTGCCAGGAAGATCTTGCTCTTGCGAGCCCGTTTTCCCAAGTCACCGCAAAGAAGACCCAGCAGGATCAGAGCGAGAAGGCACAACTTGATGGGAGAAAACAATCTGACTTCCACCAATTCCTCTTTCATTTTTTTGAGTACTCCACTGACTTCCCTCCTGCTTTGGCCACCTTCTTTTTGGCTACTTCCTTCATCATCGCTTTTGCTCGCTTTTTTTGTCTTACACTGAACTGTTTTGGCGGCAGAAGCTATTCTATTTCTATTGATTGCCCAACTCCATTTGTTTCAATCACTTTTTAAATCAATCTTTCCCCTTGACCCTCCATTGGTTTGGTGAACCCCATCTCATGCATCGAAGCCTCTTACTTCGTGAAGATTCTGAAAGGGGCAGGTCCAGCTATATTTTTGGGGAGTAGGTGGTTGGTACTGCAAGTGGGAGGAGGCATTGATGACTCAGGGTTTTAGAGGGCAGTCTTGTTGGTGGCAAAACTCAATCGGTGTCGCCGCACTGCGTCCGACCCAGAAACGGTCTTGCTTTTGACCGGGAAAACGCTGAACCGAAGTATTTGGCAGTCATTGGCAACAGCTGTTTCCCCGCGCGCATCAAACAGGTACACGTGCACATACATTTGAATATACAGAACCAACATTCCTCAGCAGCACTAACAGCAATGACACAAGTCAACTTTGCTGCAACTGACACCACGGTCACAATGACATAAATGACGCCACAACAACCATGATAACTCACCAATCTCAACAACAGCCACAACAACCAGAATAACAACCCCCCAAAAACAGCTGCACGAGCAACAATCAATGCATCTATCGATTTATCTATCTATCCATCCACCTATCTATCTATCTATCCATCCATCCGTCCGTCCGTCCGTCCGTCCATCCATCCATCCATCCATCCATCCATCCATCCATCCATCCATCCATCCATCCATCCATCCATCCATCCATCCATTCATAGATCTAAGTATGCATTTGTATGTGCTTATGAATTCAATACTTGATCAAAACACGTAAGACTACCACCACAAGCAGGACCGAGCGATAAAATACCATCAGAACTGGGACGGCACCTTCCTGCGTTGTGAGCTTTCTTTCCTAAAGGCAGCTTGTACTAGGACTTGTAGTAGGACTGGTAGGCGCTTCTTTAATCTAGCACAATCTAGTTTAATCTAAGTTTACTGTTTGAAGTTTGTACTGCGAGCGAAGTAAGAAATTGAGAGCAGCGGGGACAGGGGGAGGGGGTTGCTGGGCGACCCAAAGTCTCAAAGCCGGGTTTTGGAGCATGATGGAGGTTTTGGATGAGTATAGCACCACCACATAAACTGGTCACTGCTGCCGCAGGAGTGATTTTGTAAGAAATGTGGTGCACAATTGTGCCCATCTATTTAGTCCTCATTAAGCTTTCTTTTGGAGGTGCGGTGTCCATCAAGATAAGCAAGTCGTGCATCTCTAGTAGCTCTTGCCAGCTTCTGCCGCCACGAAGGACGGCATATCGAAAAGGCATACCGAAGTCCAAGGATGTTTTACGTTCGTTTCTTAGATTGCATTCCCCTCCCCCATACCCTTGGTTCGACCACACGTCTATTTGTACGTCCGATCACATACTGTAAGCGGAGGCTTTTCTGCCACTAGCACATCATTGTCAATACCTGCTCCCCGGGCAACGGTTTCCTTCGACCTAGCAGGAAGATTGTCTCACTTCCTAGGGTACTAAACAACAGGTGGAGTCAAAAGAACAGGTCTCCGAAATGGAACTCTGCCCCATAGTGACCACACTACTTGAGAATTTCACCAGCAGTGCTGATCCCTGGCAGGGTTGCTGCGCGCGGCTTTGCAGTCGGATCGCTGGAGGCTGGACCCAAAATTTTGTTCCCCAATCTTCAATTGGATTGCCACGGAAGAATCAATGAAGAATTGAAGAAGATTGAAGTCAAAAAGGTTAAAACAAAAGCTTGGGAGATCTCGGGAGATCTTGCGAGCAAGTTTCGTAGAGGTCAAAATGATAAGAACCTGAGCCGAGCGACGACGACTACAATCAAGGACCAGCTCTTTGGCAGACAATGGGGGGCAGCGCGGCATATTGAGTTTCAAACCATGAGACTTGGCGATGTGCAGGAGCGCGTCCTCTCCAAGAAGAAAGCCGCAGAGACACACAATGGGGATCGTTCCTGGCCGAGAAGTTTTTTTTCTCCAAGTAACAAGCTGTTTTACCAGTTCTATTTTTCCTGGGAGTTTGCCACACGCAAAATTGCGTGTTAGAACTTTTCACAATCAGGTCATGGCAGCAGTCACAGCAGTGATTCGAAGCAGTCTACTGGGGAGTTGAGTGCAAACACAAGACGCAGCATTGTGCTAGGCACTCCCGCTGGCCCATCCACAACTTCGATGGTGGTGCCAATGACATTTTCAGAGCCTTGCCAGCATTTGTAAGATGTTGTACTAAGATGGCCCACCGGGATCACAAATGTGTCATCTTCATGTCATTGAATCGCATCAAAAACGGGTATACAGGGGCTCCAGCCAACTCTAAGATGGTATACAGACCCCCCCCACCGCCTTGAAACCCTAGACATAGCAGGGAAATCTTGAAAACAACTGGGGATTCAGGATTCAAAAGTGGTAGAGGGCAGGTATTCTGGGATCAGAAACTTGCAGGAAATCAATAGATGACAGGTGAACAGAACACCAAAGGGCAGCCTTGCCGGCCGGATAACCCCGTTTGTCCTGCCTATGGGTAAGTACTCGGGGTCACTTTTTCTGAATTGTAGAATTGTTCTCTTGTCCTCGGAAGATATCTGGCCCAGGCGCTTTGAACCGTGTGCGTTGTCAGGACATGTTTAGATTCAATGCGCAAGTGATGGGTTTTGGTGCTGGTGGATGGCAACTTAGCTGCAATGGTGCTGTGAGCGTCACGCGGACACACAAGTGGCATACAGAAGGCTGTGGAAGTTCTGCGTGGAGCATGAAGCATTGGATTCATTGGATCTTGAAATTTTCCTTTTCAGATGCCATGTGGCTTCCGTGAGGATGGAGCAGATCTTGAACTCCTTTGGTGACATCGTCGTGAATGCTTGCGACTCCCTGCGATTGCACGAGGAATGTGATTTGCTGTCCCTCCGAATTGACAAGGTCAGGAGGAATTGGGGGGTCTGGACCTGTGGGAAACTGTGGGGTGCAAGACAAGTCTCCTTCAACCTGTCAAGATGTGATCTTTCTGCAGCTCACGTGTTTTGATGTCACTGGTGACGATGGAAGGTCACCAACGGTCCAGTACAGTCCTCAGCACAGCTGCGTGCAGAGTGACGCGGTTTGGGCGTGCTGTGGATGGTGCGGCGCCATGCTGCGCCCTTAGGCACCCAACCTATCGCAATTCAAATCTTGCATGCTGGCCTCGTTGCGGTCCCTGCTTCCAAAGGCAGGGATTTGGTTGCTGTGAAGTTGCTGTATGTTGCTGTGAACGTCCAGGTCAGGAAGGCAAAAGTATGCAAAAGTGATCAGCGCCCAGGAATGGGACACCCAGTACGAGGTTGCCTGGAATTGGTTGTGGGACAACGTTGCGCAGCTTCTAGCTCCTTCGGCTGCAGAGTCCAATGCTGTTCACAGCCATTTGAGCCAGTTCGGACTGGGACCATGCAGAGTGTACTTTTAGGTGAAAACCTTGGGCGCATCTTACCAATGGGAGGCTGGCACTGAGCAGTTCCGTCAGATCTTTTTGCTTAGCTGTGCTTTGCTGCAGGTTGCCGTGGTCAGATTTTTTGCGTCTTTGCCGGAAGATCGCCGTTGGGCAACTCAGAAGGGGCAGTGCTTTCGTCCTCTCGCAGCACCTTGCTCCACCTTGCTCCAAGGCTACAAGCTCCGAGCTTCCATCTATGATCGCCACAAAGCTGCAAGGGCTGGGCATGGCTGGGCTTGCGGGATGCGCTCAGAAAATGTGAAAAGCCATGGTAGAGCAGTTGCCCAAAATATCACAATTTTTGTGCCCCTGATTGATTTGCATCGTCAAGTCAGCATTTTTGGTTTGCCTGCTGCATATCCAGGATTCTTCGAGTCTACTCCAGCAGGTCAGGAGTACTTCAAGCAATCTGATACCCGCTTGCATTTCATCGTTGAGAAGGCGGGATGTCAGAAGTCGCGACATACTGGTAGGCTCCTTACTTTACTGCATGCCAAGATGTCCAACAAGAAGTCCCAAGCACAATTTCAAGCAACGTTAATCATAGTTGATCTAGGACAGGCTTGTCCGGACTGGCCTTTTGCGCTACTGGCCCTGCCACCTACAGGTTTTCTCCTTCTCACAAGACATCTACAGCGATCCATGGCAGGCCAAGGGCTATCTGATCTAGTAGCAACTCACTTGATGATTCCTAGACATATTTATTCATTTGTCCTGGTGTCACAAAGGCGATTGCCGAGTGACCCATCCCTTTTCCAAACATCAATTTGAGCTGCCCAAGCATTCTCAAGCTACAGCTGTAGTTCTTCCCTATGAGCTTCAACAAACGGCCTCAGATGATTGATGACCTGTCAGCGCTGGGCTTGCGTCACGTGGGCTACGGAGTGCCGACGGAAATGTTTGCTCCTTTTGCCCTGCCCCCAGCTGCCCATGATATCCGTACTGTCCTGCCGCTTGTGGCTCCATGCTCCATGAATCTCCATGACTTCTGAGGTTTGCGCTTGTGTAGATGTCATTCGTGAAGCCACAGTTCCTCGGTAGCACATGTCACATCATGTCACATCATGTCACATCATGGTCACTGGTCGCATGCAACAGGTCAATAGGTGGAGAGTTGGCATCTCACCCACTGGCACAGCTTGCGCAGGATGATGCCGTTGCAGTAGAAGGTTTCAAGTGGTCTCTGAGCATTGTGTCCAAGCAGCTGGCCCGGGTCTTAGAGTCACCGAGTCACAGGGACTTCACAAGTCCAACAGTGCCATATGGTTCCGACGGTTTTCATCACTGAATGACCCAAGACATCCCAAGACATTCCGCTCCATTTCCGTTCTGGTTTCGTTTGGTGGCTCTTAACGCCCAGTAGCTGACCCATTCTGCAGTCATGGCCCTGGAAACTTGACAGCATGTCAATCGCAAGGTGAGGACAGTGGCAGAAGGATCCACCATTGTGATGAAGGTTGGTGGGGTGACGCCCAAGCAACTTCTTTTCCAACTCAGCAAAGTTGCTAGAACTGCTGCTTGAAAGCTTTAGCTTGCCCCAAATGTCGAGAGTTGCTTTTCGCTTCGGCCCAACTTGTCACGCTTGCTGGACAGGCAGTGAATGGGAATTCAAAGAAGATGCTGTCCCTTTGCTCAATTTATGAGTTTGAGCAAAGCATTTGCCACGCTCGAACCTCCAAGCCAGGTTGCCATTCCAATCCATTCATCCCTAAAGTCCTTTGACTTTCCGCATCCATGCCCACCATCAAATGAAGCACCCGGAATCTCATTGAAATCGAACAGGGAGAGGCGCACACAGGTAGATAGATAGATAGAAAGATGGATGGATGGATAGATAGATAGATAGATAGATGAACGGATAGACAGATAGATAAAAGGGTTGAACGTCGATAGGTAGACGAAAAGATAAAATAGAAGGGTAGATAGATAGAAAGATGGCAGGACCGCCCAGCCCAGAGAGAGAGAGAGAGAGATAGAAAGATAGTGAGATGGAGATATAGATGTGGATAGATGTTTGGGTTTAGATGCAGAAATAGTTGTAGATAGATAGGTAGATAGGTGATAGATAGAAAGGAAAGAACATGGACAAATAGATACTATATAGAGATAGATAGATAAGTAAATAAGTAGACAGATGGGTAGACAGATATGGTGATAGATCGATAGACAGAAAGATCAGTATAGATCGATAGACTATAGACAAAAAGATCAGTAGATAGATAAACGGAAATAGATAGATGAAGGTAAAGATGTAGATAGATAAATAGATAGGTAGGTAGAGAGATCGAAAAGGAGATAAATCGGTCGATGGATAAATGAATAGATAGATATAAAGATAGAAAATAGATGGAGGTACATTTAGATAGATTAGATAGACTCGATGGATTAGATAGATAGATGGGTAGAAAGATAGATAAAGGGACAGATGGGTAGATAGATAGGTAGAGACGGTAGAGAGGTATGTAGGTAGATGGATAGATAGATAGATAGATAGACAGATACATAGATAGACAGACGGATAGATAGATAGATAGATAGATAAATAGATAGGTAGATAGATAGACACGGTGTTGTGTTTGGATATGGGCAGAGGTTTAGATATACACAAAGATTTGGATTTAGATGTAGATAGAAATAGATGTAAAGGTAGGTAAAGATATAATATGTAGACACAGATTGATCGATCGATCCAAAGATAGAAAAACGCAGGGATAGATGGATTGGTAGACAGGAGATAGATAGATAGATAGATAGATAGATAGATAGATAGATAGATACACAGATAGGTAAGCAGATAGTTTGATAGAGGTTTGATGTCTAGACGAAGGTATTCGATGTGGATAAAAAATCATGGGTAGGTAAATAGATAGAACGGGCTTGGAGAGAAGAAGAAGAAGAAGAAGAAGAAGAAGAAGAAGAAGAAGAAGAAGAAGAAGAAGAAGAAGAAGAAAAAGAAGAAGAAGAGGAAGAAGAAGAAGAAGAAAAAGAAGAAGAAGAGGAAGAAGAAGAAGAAAAAAAAGAAGAAGAAACAGAAAGATAAACAGAGAGAAAGCTAGTTGGAAAGAGGCACGCATACAGAAAGACGGGCAACTACAGGTATAGAACAAGGTGTAACTAGATAAGCAGATAGATTGATAGATGGACACGCAGATAGATAGATAGATAGATAGATAGATAGATAGATAGATAGATAGATAGATAGATAGATAGATAGATACATGGAAAGATTGCAAGATGGACAGATAGATAGATAGATAGATAGAAAGATAGATAGATAGATAGAGAGATAGATAGATAGATAGATAGCACATAAAGATTGATAACAATTACAGATTGATGGATGGATGGGTGAATAAACAGATCCATGACCCTACAGAGAGAGGTAGATAGATAGATCGATAGAAAGAAAGTCGGATAGAAGCACGCATATAGATATAGAGGTGAAGATGATGATGTAGGAGCAGAAAGAAAGATAGTCGGGCAGAGGCAGAGGTTTAGATATAGGTAAAGATGTAGGTGTGGATACATCAGCAGATACATAGATCGGTAAATAGAAAGATCAATAGATAGACAGATAATGAATAGACATAGATCAATGGATGGATGATAGAAAGATAAATACATAGATGGATGGATAGATAAGATAGATAGATGGGTAGATCAGATGGATGGATAGACAGATGGATGGATAGATACGATGGATGGATCAGATAGATGGATAGATAGATAAGATAGATGGATGGATGGATCAGATAGATGGATGGATAAGATAGATGGATGGATAGATCAGATAGATGGATGGATAGATCAGATAGATGGATGGATAGATCAGATAGATGGATGGATAGATCAGATAGATGGATGGATAGATCAGATAGATGGATGGATAGATCAGATAGATGGATGGATAGATCAGATAGATGGATGGATAGATCAGAAAGATGGATGGATAGATAGGATAGATGGATGGATGGATAGATAGATGGATGGATAGATCAGAAAGATGGATGGATAGAACAGAAAGATGGAGGTTTAGATCAGATAGATGGATGGATAGATCACATAGACGGATGGATAGATCAGACAGATGGATGAATAGATAGGATAGATGGATGGATAGATACAATAGATGGATGGATAGATCAGATAGATGGATGGATAGATCAGATGGATGAATAGGTCAGATAGATGGATGGATAGGTCAGATAGATAGATGGATAGATCACATAGATGGATGGATAGCTCAGATGGAGGGATGGATAGATCAGATAGATGGATGGATAGATAAGAAAGATGGATGGATAGATCAGAAAGATTGATGGATAGATAAGATAGATGGGTGTATAGATCAGATGGATGGATGAATAGATCAGATAGACGGATGGATAGATCAGACAGATGGATGGATAGGTCAGATAGATGGATGGATAGATCAGATAGATGGATGGATAGATCAGATAGATGGATGGATAGATAAGATAGATGGACAGATACGATAGATGAATGGATAGATAAGATAGATGGATGGATAGATCAGATAGATGGATGGATAGATCAGATAGATGGATGGATAGATAAGATAGATGGATGGATAGATTAGTTGGATGGATAGATCAGAAAGATGGATGGATAGATCATATAGATGGATGGAGATCAGATGGATGGATGGATAGATCAGATGGATGGATGGATAGATAAGATAGATTGATGTATAGATCAGATGGATGGATGGATAGATCAGAAAGATGGATGGATAGATCAGATAGATGGATGGATAGATTAGTTGGATGGATGGATAGATCAGAAACATGGATGAATAGAGCAGAAAGATGGAGGTTTAGATCAGATAGATGGATGGATAGATCACATAGACGGATGGATAGATCAGACAGATGGATGAATAGATAGGATAGATGGATGGATAGATAGATGGATGGATAGATCAGATCGATGGATGGATAGATCAGATGGATGGATGGATAGATCAGATGGATGGATGGATGGATAGATCAGATGGATGGATAGATCAGACAGATGGATGGGTAGATAAGAAAGATGGATGGATAGATAGGATAGATGGATGGATGGATATGTTAAACTGAGAGTTGCCTCTCACTGTTGTAGCTGCTCTGCAATTGTCCCTGCACGCACTTGTGACTGCATTGTTTTCTCTCTGGGCTCCTGACTGTTCAATGGCTCATTGTCTTGAGCCAAAGCATGTATACATGTGAGGTATTGTATGACCTCACCCATGAACACTGCGAAAACAACATTGTATTTAACACCGTCCCTTGGTGTCACAATCGTTGTGATTGTTACACCATCACTGTTGTAACAAACTTTCATCATTGCCAAACGCCGTCGTCGATCTATTTACAAACCTTGTAGAACTTGATATTGGTCTCCTGTACAGAAAAAGTCTTGTGGCATTTCTTTGTGGAAACGATCTTGTGAATGGCTCGTTGTCTCCATCAACTTGCGCCTTGTCGTCCATCTGCTTCCACATAGCCTTGGACAAAATGTCCATTGTGTACTGGTTGTACTCTTCCCTCTTGTGATGGGAATTGACAAAATTTCCACACTGGCGATGGACTCGTTGTTGACTGGAAATTCTTGCTGTGAAAGGACTACATTGTCCAGTAGCTGAAGTTCCAGTTGTCTTACATCTGTAGCTTGCGGTGGATTGTTTTTCCATTCCACGGGCTGATGTTGTCTGACTCCCTTTGTCACGGTTGTCATGGTTGTAGCTCAAATGTCCTATCAGCATTCTTCCATTGACTACTGAGATTGTGATACCGTTCATGGCTATGAAGGTCACACCTGTCAGCTGTTCTTGTACTGGAAGGTGTTGAAGGCTCTCCACTCCCATCTCTTGTAGAGCTTGTACATACGATCCTTGTGGAAACACATCAGTGTTGTGGTCAGTGTTGTGGCTCCATTGCATGAGATCAGTGAAATCTCTCGGCTTGTAGCTTGTGCCATTGTATCAATGGCTGATGGTTTTCCACGCGACCAAAACGATGTATTCACAGGTTATCTGGGCCTTGTCCTTCAAGAGGTTGTAGGTCAAGACATTGATAGCATCTTGTGCTATGATGCCGTGGCGGCATTCTCCCTGCATTGTGTCCACGATTGTTTTGTTGGGTCACTGGACTGCTCCATCGTCAAAGCTAGCTATTACCCTTTGTCTTCTTTCAGTCTCAAAGTTGATACTGACCTCGTTGGATACATTGCCTCCACTGTTGTGGATTGCTCCACCATCATCTGACGCATCGTTTGCCTAGGTTCAACTTGTCCGTGTTGGCTGGTTCTGGCGTTCAATTTTGTCGCCAGAAGCTGTTGCGTCTCAGCTTCCTGGGTCTCCAGTGTTGCGTCACCTTGACTGGATCGTCTGGTCCGCGGCTTTGTCACGAAAAGCTGCAGTAAAAGAATCTAATTCAAAGACATGCATGGTTGCGCAACGAAAAGGAAATGAATTGCTCACTCATGCAGCAAAACGGTTTTGTAGACCATAGCGTTGTCGGCTTCAGCATTAAACCAATGGTGTCTAAGACAGTATCGGATATAGTGTGCCATGGCTCGATCCTACGGCTTGTGTGAAACGTGCGCGCTTTGTCATCGTTTGTGTGGATGTGTGTGTGTATGCGTCATTGACCGCAAGGGCCAGCTTAGCGCTGATTGAAGCGCTTCTGGTTGCTGTGTGTGGGTGTGTTTTGCTAGCCTGCTGTCTGT
>VSDK01011578.1:111243-135129 GCA_009767595.1 Symbiodinium kawagutii | reverse complement strand
TAGGAGGGCGAGCCTGCTGAATTTTTGCGCGAGATTTGCAGCACAAAAGATCCCAAAATCATGGTGCACCCAGTCGTCGTCACAGTGTCTGACACCTTGTGCCTTGGAGTTTGCATGGATCTGGAGAGGACTTCATGATTATTTAGGAGGTTTGAGATGACGGAAACGAGCTTCAGACATGTTCAGACTGTAGATTACTGTAGACGTTACGTGGTGGAAGGAAAGGTTCTTCAAAAACTCTATGACTTCTTTGTCATTCTCCAATTCTGCCCGGGCTGAAGGACATGTTTTCCGAGGTGGAACGGCTTGGTGCGGAATCACTTCCTGCTGTCGCGGTTGTGGTTCTTAGTTTCGCTTCTTGTTTTCATGTTGAGCGAATGTATTCTGCCGAAAGAGCCTGCCCTGGAAGGGGTTTTTGGCGTGCGAATTGCGGTGTTCTTTGGGCGCACTTTTATGTACGTTGTAACCATGTCAAGGTTACTCATCAGAAGCTCGCCAGCATGGAGCTTGATGAGCTTGCTTTGCCTTTTTTTGCGTTGTTTTTTTTTTTTGCCTTTTTGCTTCTGTGCTTTTCTCAGAAGTCGTTCCTTCGGAAAACTCCGAGACACATGAGCTGCTCATGAGCTTCTGCCTCCGAGGACTCTTTTGGAAAAGCTGCAAGGACCTCCGCAGAGGCAAATATAAAAAGGTGATGAGATGTATTCCTTTGCCGAAATCCCTCAACAATGCGATGGCGCTGGGCAACTTAGTCTCTTGTCATCTCTTGTCCATTTTGATCAGCATTCTTTCTGCGGAGAAAGGGGTGCCCCTCCATCTTCCTGACTTCCTCAACTCACCTCACCAAGATACACCAAGGCTCTTGCGCTTTTGCTTCTGCTGATGTTCGGCTACGAGCCAATGTATCACTGCTTAGCTTCTGCTGCTGAAGAGTGGCCTACCTACTACTGCGATGATGTGGAGGAGCAGTGCGAAAGCCCCCAGCTGTGGACATGCGCACATGCACCAACAGACGCGCACCCTCACAGAGAGAGAGAGAGAGAGAGATATATATATATATATATATGTATATATATATAGAGATAGATATTTTAATATCAACATTTGCACATGTATGTATGCATGTCCTTCTTTGCACATGCTTGTGATATGATGCTATATGCGCAAGTACGTTTCAGTTGAAATCATGAAGATCATTAAAGTATGATTCTTATTGTTTGTGTATTGCAACATTGTTTGAGGACCTGCGGTGGACGTACTCGGCCCTGGGGCTGCTAGCCATGGCTGTGCACTGGTTCTTGATGGTTGACCTTGCTGTCTTCTCCACGGGACTATCAGCCTTCGTCCTGGTCTGCGCACAGGTGGCTTTGGGGTGATAGGATTTGTAGGATCTGTAGGATCTGTAGGATCTGTGATCTCTTGAGGCACTTGGCTTTGGCCCTTTTGACCACTGATTGAACAGAAACATTATATAACTATATAATCGAAGAACATCATATACTCATGCAAGAATCCTGCCGTCCGTCAAGGTATGCATTGAACGCAAGGGTTTGATGGTCTTGTACCGGTAATGCGAAGTTTTCTCAAGAAAGCCTTTTTCCATTGCATTATTTAAAAGTCAATTCTCCAAGATTTTCCAAGACATGCAACGCAAGAAAAGGTGACTTGGGAATCAAGAGTTCCAGAAACATGTTTCAGCATGTGAAGAAGTTTATGACGCCATGATTTGCCATTGGTTGTTTGGCCTTGAATGGGCCATAGGTCCTGAGTGAGATTGGCCGCTTCCTGGTTGCTTTGATCTTCCTGCTGCTCACATTCGGAAGTGCCATCAGCGTGCTTGAGCACCCTTACTTTGACGCATGGCCCGCACTTATCATTCTGTTGATGTTTGTTTCTTTGATTTTCTTCAATTTTGTTTCTTCGTTTGTGTCAGAGTCCCTATGCTAGTCGTTTGATGTCCTTTGTTTATGCAGAACTGCATGGCACTGTATGGTTCCCATGTTGGAACAATGCTTGGGGACTGAGAACACGTAGAACACGTAGAAGAGAAACCAATTGAAGCTTCGAAGCTTCTGTCTTTGCCTCATCGATTCTGACTTGAGGAGATGCGGGACATTCCGTCGCCCGGATGCACTGGCACGCGTAGAATCGCCATCCCGCTGGAAGCGGCAAAACATGGAGAGAGAGAGAGAGAATCCGAGAGAACCCGAGAGAAGCCTGATTTTACTGGTTTTGATTTCAAGATTTCAATTTCAAACACCTGGATGACAAAAACATGAGCCAGGAGCTCGGTCCTCTGCCTGTTTTCCATCACCATCCTGCTCTATGAGGACGATTACCGATGCCTGTCCAGCAATGTGGCTATGCGACACATTCCATGCGAGATATCTCTCTTTCTCCCATTTTCTCCCTCTCTCTCGTCTTTTTTCTTCTCTCTTTTTCCTTTGAGTTGGTGCCAACAGAACTCTGAGATGACTCTTTCTCCCTGTGTTCCCCTAAGGAACTCTGATGGAAGAGCCTGCCTTGCTCACGGCCGTGCTTCTTTTCGTGAACGCCTTAAGTTGTATTGCGAAGGGGCCGAGCTGAAGCCATGCGCAGCTTAGGTCCTGGCATCCTCAATCTTATTGATGAACCTGCTCATTGCCCAGCTTAACAGCAGCTACGTGTACATCTACCAGGACCAAACGCTAGTGGCACTTGTAGCTGCTCAACATATCTTGTCATGTAGGTTCGAACTGCTGTCATGTGAGGACATGGTGGGTTTTGCCCGGTTGAATCGTGCGCAAAAGATTGTGGAGGCAGTGCCGAAGGCCACTTTTTGGTTCCCTGCGTCCCGCAACACTTCGTTAGTCAGGCCTTGTCGAACTTCAATCGGCGGCACTTTGCGATGCTTGAATGGCATTGGCTGCATTGGGTTTCAATTCTGTTGAGTTTCAACACAAAATCCTTTCGAAATTGTAAAGTTGGTAGACTTCCAGTGGCCGAGGAACTTTGTGGCCAGCCTGGGCCTTGAAAAGGCTGTAGAGTTCAATCAGGCAGAAACATGCAGAAACAGTGCTCCGGGAAATCTGATATGGGATGTGACGCATGTGACAAGCATTGCAGTTTCTGTGGAAGGGCGATCTGTGAAGCTGTGGCAGCACTGTGGCAGGGGGATGTTGGAGTGGCTGGTGGTTTGCAGCTCACAGAGCCAGCAAGTGCCCACGTGGTTTTGCAGGCCTGGTCGGGTGGTGCCATGGGCTGGACACCGAAATGAATCGTGCTTGTTGAAAGCGACTTGTCGGTACGAAACAACTCTCATTGAAACAGGTACGAAACAGATATGTAACAGATTGAAGGATTTGAAATCAGTTGAACAAAATGAAACAGATATGAAGCAGATATGAAACAGGTATGAAGCAGGTGTAAATATATATGAGAAATATTGAAAAATATTATATGAAGAAATTGAAGCAGAAATGAAACAGAAACGGAACAAATATGAAAGGACTTGAAAGAGATTGAAACAGATATGAAAGAAATTGAAAGAGATTGAAACAGATATGAAAGAAATTGAAAGAGATATGAAAAAAATTGAAAGAGAGTGAAACAGATATGACATAAATTGAAAGAGATTGAAAGAGATGTGACACAGATATGAAAGAGATATGAAAGAGATATGAAAGAAATTGAAAGAGATTGAAACAGATATGAAACAGATATGAAAGAAATTGACACAAATATGAAAGAAAGTGAAAGAGATATGAAAGAGATATGAAAGAAATTGAAAGAGATATGAAAGAGATATGAAAGAAATTGCAAGTGATTGAAACAGATATGAAAGAGATATGAAAGAAATTGAAAGAGATTGAAAGAGATATGAAAGAGATTGAAACAGATATGAAAGAGATATGAAAGAAATTGACAGACATTGCAAGTAGTTGAAACAGATATGAAAGAAATTGAAAGAGATATGAAAGAAATGGAAAAAGATATGCAAGAGATATGAAAGAAATTGAAAGACATTGAAAGTGATTGAAACAGATATGAAAGAAATTGAAAGAGATATGAAAGACATTGAAAGAGATTGAAACGGATATGAAAGAGAGATGAAAGAAATTGAAAGAGATTGAAAGAGATATGAAAGAAATTGAAAGAGATTGAAACAGATATGAAAGAGATATGAAAGAAATTGAAAGAGATTGAAACAGATATGAAAGAATTTGAAAGAGATATGAAAGAGATATGAAAGAAATTGAAAGGGATTGAAACAGATATGAAACAGATATGAAAGAAATTGAAAGAGATATGAAAGAAATTGAAAGAGATATGAAAGAAATTGAAAGAGATTGAAACAGATATGAAAGAGATATGAAAGAAATTGAAAGAGATTGTAACAGATATGAAACAGATATGAAAGAATTTGAAAGAGATATGAAAGAGATATGAAGAAATTGAAAGAGATTGAAAGAGATATGAAAGAAATTGAAGCAGATATGGAAGAGATATGAAAGAAATTGAAAGAGATTGAAACAGATATGAAAGAGTTATGAAAGAAATTGAAAGAGATTGAAACAGATATGAAAGAGATATGAAAGAAATTGAAAGAGATATGAAAGAGATATGAAAGAAATTGAAAGAGATTGAAAGGATATGAAAGAGATATGAAAGAAGTTGAAAGAGATTGAAACAGATATGAAACAGATATGAAAGAAATTGGCACAAAAAAGAAAGAAAGTGAAAGAGATATGAAAGCGATATGAAAGAAATTTAAAAGAGATTGAAACAGATATGAAAGAAATTGAAAGGGATTGAAACAGATATGAAACAGATATGAAAGAAATTGAAAGGGATTGAAACTGAAAGAAATTGAAGGAGATATGAATCGGATATGAAAGAAATATGAAAGAGATATGAAAGAAATTGAAAGAGATTGAAACAAATATGAAAGAGATATGAAAGAAATTGAAAGAGATTGAAAGAGATATGAAAGAAATTGAAAGAGATTGAAACAAATATGAAAGAGATATGAAAGAAATTGGAAGAGATTGAAAGAGATATGAAAGAAATTGAAAGAGATATTGAAGAGATATGAAAGAAATTGAAAAATGTTGCCAGTGATTGAAACAGATATGAAAGAAATTGGAATCGGTTTGAAAGACATTGAAAGAGATTGAAACGGATATGAAAGAGAGATGAAAGAAATTGAAAGAGATTGAAAGAGATATGAAAGAAATTGAAAGAGATATGAAAGAGATATGAAAGAAATTGAAAGAAATTGAAAGTGATTGAAACAGATATGGAAAAAAATGAAAGAGATATGACAGAAATTGAAAGAGATTGAAAGAGATATGAAAGAAATTGAAAGAGATTGAAACAGATATGAAAGAAATATGAAAGAAATTGAAGGAGATATGAAAGAAATTGAAAGAATTTGCAAGTGATTGAAACAGATATGAAAAAAATGAAAGAGATATGACAGAAATTGAAAGAGATATGAAAGAGGTTTGAAAGAAATTGAAGGAGACATGAAAGAGATATGAAAGAAATTGAAAGAGATATGAAAGAAATTGAAAGAGATATGAAACAAATTGAAAGAGATATGAAAGAGATATGAAAGAAATTGAAAGAGATATGAAAGAGATATGAAAGAAATTGCAAGTGATTGAAACAGATATGAAAGAAATTGAGAGAGATATGAAAGAAATTGAAAGAGATATGAAAGAGATATGAAAGAAATTGAAAGAGGTGTGAAAGAAATTGAAAGAGATTGACACAGATATGAAACAGATATGAAAGAATTTGAAAGAGATATGAAAGAGATATGAAAGACATTGAAAGAGATTGAAACGGATATGAAAGAGATATGAAAGAAATTGAAAGAGATATGAAAGAAATTGAAAGAGATATGAAAGACATTGAAAGAGATTGAAACGGATATGAAAGAGATATGAAAGAAATTGAAAGAGATTGAAAGAGATATGAAAGAAATTGAAAGAGATATGAAAGAGATATGAAAGAGATATGAAAGAAATAGAAAGAGATATGAAAGAAATTGAAAGAGATTGAAACAGATATGAAAGAGATATGAAAGAAATTGAAAGAGATTGTAACAGATATGAAACAGATATGAAAGAATTTGAAAGAGATATGAAAGAGATATGAAAGAAATTGAAAGAGATTCAAAGAGATATGAAAGAGATATGAAAGAAATTGAAGGAGATATGAATCGGATATGAAAGAAATATGAAAGAGATATGAAAGAAATTGAAAGAGATATTAAAGAAATTGAAAGGGATTGAAACAGATATGAAACAGATATGAAAGAAATTGAAAGAGATT
Source organism: Symbiodinium kawagutii (assembly GCA_009767595.1). Lineage (NCBI taxonomy): Eukaryota > Dinophyceae > Suessiales > Symbiodiniaceae > Symbiodinium > Symbiodinium kawagutii. The sequence goes on along the minus strand of VSDK01011578.1, from coordinate 128,811 downwards.
GACACAGACATGAAAGTGATATGAAAGAAATTGAAAGAGATATGAAAGAAATTGACAGAGATTGAAGCAGATATGAAACAGATATGAAAGAAATTCACAGAGATATGGAAGAGATATGAAAGAAATTGGAAGAGATTGCAAGAGATATGAAAGAAATTGAAAGAAATTGAAACAGATATGAAAGAGATATGACAGAAATTGAAAGAGATATGAAAGAGATATGAAAGAAATTGAAAGAAATTGAAAGTGATTGAAACAGATATGGAAAAAAATGAAAGAGATTGTAACAGATATGAAAGAGATATGAAAGAAATTGAAAGAGATTGTAACAGATATGAAAGAGATATGAAAGAAATTGAAAGAGATTGTAACAGATATGAAAGAGATTGAAGCAGATATGAAAGAGATATGAAAGAAATTTGAAGAGATATGAAAGAGATATGAAAGAGATATGAAAGAAATTGAAGGAGATATGAAAGAAATTGAAAGAATTTGCAAGTGATTGAAACAGATATGAAAAAAAATGAAAGAGATATGACAGAAATTGAAAGAGATATGAAAGAGGTTTGAAAGAAATTGAAAGAGATATGAAAGAAATTGAAAGCGATATGAAAGAAATTGAAAGAGATATGAAAGAAATTGAAAAATGTTGCCAGTGATTGAAACAGATATGAAAGAAATTGGAATCGGTTTGAAAGACATTGAAAGAGATTGAAACAGATATGAAAGAGAGATGAAAGAAATTGAAAGAGATTGAAAGAGATATGAAAGAAATTGAAAGAGATATGAAAGAGATATGAAAGAATTTGAAAGAAATTGAAAGTGATTGAAACAGATATGGAAACATAAAAGAGATATGGCAGAAATTGAAAGAGATTGAAAGAGATATGAAAGAAATTGAAAGAGATTGAAACAGATATGAAAGAGATATGAAAGAAATTGAAGCAGATATGGAAGAGATATGAAAGAGATTGAAAGAGATTGAAAGAGATATGAAAGAGATATGAAAGAAATTGAAGGAGATATGAAACAGATATGAAAGAAATTGAAAGAGATATGAAAGAAATTGAAGCAGATATGGAAGAGATATGAAAGAGATTGAAAGAGATTGAAAGAGATATGAAAGAGATATGAAAGAAATTGCAAGTGATTGAAACAGATATGAAAGAAGTTGAAAGAGATATGAAAGAAATTGAAAGAGATATGAAAGAGATATGAAAGAAATTGAAAGAGATATGAAAGAAATTGAAAGAGATTGTAACAGATATGAAACAGATATGAAAGAAATTGAATTGAAACATATATGAAAGATATTGCAAGAGATTGAAACAGATGTGAAAGAAATTGAAACAGATATGAAAGAAATTGCAAGTGAACGAGATTGGAAGGAGAAGAAAGTCTTTGAACATTTCATGGTTTGGAGCTCTGCAGTTGAACCTCAGAATCGCCGTACACAGCTGTACCTCCAGCAGTTGCATCGCAGGATTCCATTTTGCGTTTTGGCGGTTCGTGCTCTGTGGAGCTGGAGTGGCCAGAGGAGACCAAGAGAAGCCGCAGCCTGAGAACAGGTCCCAGCACCAGAGATGTGTACCTGGGAATGCCTATGTTTAACCCAACTTGATTCAGGTTGTGTTTCAGATTTCTTGTTGTGTCACCCAGGTGAAGACAAGGATCAGCTTGGCAGAGTTGAATCTTTGGCAAAGAAAGTCCTTCGAAAGGCAACTCAGGACTGTCACAGGGATGGCAATGGGTGGATGCTGTCGTGTAAGCCCTGGAGAGGGAGGGGAGATGAGGGGAGATGAGGGGAGATGAGAGGAGATGAGGGGAGGATGAGCTGATTCGCCTGTCAAGACTCGTCAGGAAGCCAAAACTAAAGCGCGAGGAGGATCTAATCTGGGCTCTCGGCATGGTGCTGGGCTTACGCCGACCCACTGAGAGAAGTTTAGAGCACGGGAGGCCCAGTGAAGGGCTTGCTTCAGGGCATTCACCGTGGACCGAGGCAGTAAAGAAGCCAGCGAGTCACACCATGGCTCAAGTGCGTTGAGACCTCAAGTGGCAACCACGGAAAGAAACATCTTCGAAAGAATGCACAAAATTGAATAAAACGAACAAAACACATTTTTATCACTGAAGATGTAAAAATCCAGCTCTTTTTCTTTATCTACGTGTGCACACGTGTGTTTTTATGTACACACACACACATATCTATCTATCTATCTATCTATCTATCTATCTATCTATCTATCTATCTATCTATCTATCTATCTATCTATCTATCTATCTTGATGTCTACCTATCCATCTATCTATCTATCTATCTATCTATCTATCTATCTATCTATCTATCTATCTATCTATCTATCTATCTATCTATCTATGATTTTTTTTTTTTTTTAATTTGTTTGTCTTTGCACAAAGATGGGTGATATACATGTATTACATTTCATGACAGTTCACCGCTTTTCAGTTTGTTTCGACTTTTTCTCTTCTGAGGTCGTATGTCGAGGATAGTTGATCAGCGAGGTCGTGATTGACCAGTCGACTAGCTTGACTGTTCTCTGGTTGCTTCATGTGATGGGGGGTAGCTGCAAGGTCGTGTTATGTCGTGTTCAGATGTGTTCAGAGATTCCGAATGACCTTTGCTTCTTCAGTTCTTCACATCCTTGCTGCTTTTTGTCCCGCCAGGCCTCATCACCCTGTCTCCATGGTCGTTTCACTGAAGGCGCTATGCATGGACAGGATTGCCATGGATTGCCCTTAAGTACACTTCTCGTGTACTTCTTGAACGTGGGAGTCCATGTTGCAGTGTTCAATGTAGAAAGTTATGCCAACAAATGTCATGACTAACCTGCTTCACTAGGGCCGTTCTAGCTATGCTTCCGGACCTTTGATGCCGCATGTCCTTGCAGTGCTCTCAGGTTCTGAGACGAGATTCGCTTTCGCAAAGTGAATGCAGAATCGAAAAGGAGATATGAAAAAATAGAATGCGTTTCGTTTTCGCAACTGCGGACCAGCAGTGTGCCATTGCAATGCCATTGCAGCTCAATCACGGGCAGACTTTGCAACAGACCAGGGAGCTGAAGAGTTTGATGATGTCGGCAAGAAAGGATGCAAAGTCTGTGCAGCTTCCGAAACAGGATGCCAAATGTCTTCTTTTTCTCTCCCTGTGGCAGTCAACATTAGTCAACCTTTTTGACGTGGTAGTCTACCGAATGGTTTGCCAATGAAGTCCCCGTTCGTAAAATGATTTCGGTTGCTGAGCCCATTTTACGACGGTTTCAGTCACAGACCCTGCAATTAGTCAGGCGCGTCACGACACAGATCTCCAGCCATGGCTGTGGAAACAGCTACTGCTTAATTGGACCAACGTCTGTGAGGGAACTTCGGTGCTGTGCAATACCGAACTCGAACATCAATAGATGGACATAAGTCACGCTGTCGAGCCAAACGGAGTTGAAGTGAGTTGAAACCAGCAACCGGGCCCTGTTTTTGCAGAAACTTAGTTCCGTTTTCATGACTCTTGTGGGTCAGTGTACATGCAGCGCAGATAAAAGGCAAGCTGACGCTGTTCAGTGTTCCATACATTCCCCTAATGATCTTCTGCAGAAGGCTAAACTTGGGAGACTGCTATTTGGCCAAGGCTGGGGCAACCTTTCCAGCAACTGCAAACGCGGTTTGCCACTGCCTTGGGCAGTCTTGACAGCGTCACTTATTGTCTCTTTCTTCTAGGAGTTCAGTTGGCTCAGTTGGCTCAGTCTCTTTCCAATTTCCTCATCCTCTAAGGTGCAATTGATGGAGAGGGTCCAGCAGGGAGGTTTAGAGCAAATGCTGTCAGGGTCCCTAGACTTTCTGATTTCTCCCAGCGGTGATCTCCTTCGGACAACAGCCAGGCATGTGACCCGCCCACACCTTTTCAATGGCTCTTGGATGCGAGATGCCCCATGCCTCAGGATGCTCAGAACGGACAAATGACGGACTGGCCACAGCAAACGAAGGCATTTACAGTAATCAGACCCTCCCTCGGGGTTTTGTCTCCCGATCATTGTGTTCTTGGAACAAGTCCAGGTAGCATGGATTGGTTTTTGAATTCTACCGTGTTGCTGCCCCAATATGTTTCTTCAGGGAGTGAGTGAGTGAGAGAGAGAGAGAGAGAAGTGAGGAAGAGAGAGGAGAGAGCCAGAGAGAGGGAAAAGAAAGAAAACAAAAGAAAACAGAAAGAAAAGGAAGGAAAGAAGGGGAAGAGAAAGAAAGAAAAGAAAGAAAAGAAAGAAAAGAAAGAAAAGAAAGAAAAGAAAGAAAAGAAAGAAATGAAAGAAAAGAAAGAAAAGAAAGAAAAGGAAGAAAAGAAAGAAAAGAAAGAAAAGGAAGAAAAGAAAGAAAAGAAAGAAAAGAAAGAAAAGAAAGAAAAGAAAGAAAAGAAAGAAAAGAAAGAAAAGAAAGAAAAGAAAGAAAAGAAAGAAAAGAAAGAAAAGAAAGAAAAGAAAGAAAAGAAAGAAAAGAAAGAAAAGAGACAAAAAGTAAATACGTAAATAAAATAAAGAAAAGAAGGAAAATAAAAGGACAGAAAGAAACAAAGAAAAGGAAGGAAAGAAATAAAAGAAAAAAAAGGGAAAAAAAGAAACAAAGGGAAAAAAGGAGAGAAAGGAAAGAAGGGAGAGAAAGGAAAGGAAGGAGAGAAAGAAAAGACATGGAACGACAAGAAAAAGAGAGAGAGAGAGAGACAGGGAGTGGGAGGAGGGTTGCCCGATTGCCCTAGAAGTGTGTTTGAATCTCCTTGTAACCATGGCAGCTCGGAGTCTGAGGTGTCCACCCATCAGCAGCTCTTGGGCGAGAAACTGAATCTTTTCCGTAGAGCTTTCCGTATTGCTGTCACCAGGTCTTGTCAATGCTTTCAGTGCTTTCCTGCCATTCAGGTCAATCACTGAAGTATGTCCCCGGCCCTGAAGTGTGTCTTCGAATCTTTAACTTGTGGAGGCCTTAGCTCCAGGGAGAATAATGACGAGAAGTGATCAACCAGATGAATATCCAAATATTCATTGCTTTCTTTCTTTCGTCTTTCTTTCTTTCTTTCTTTCTTTCTTTCTTTCTTTCTTTCTTTATCTATTGGTTCATTTTTTGCTAATTATTTATTCATTGATTTATTTGTTTAATTTTTCATTCTATTTGCAGATTGCACTTTGCAGATTCTTTGCCCTCGAGGTTACATCCCCCGAAAGATTTCCCCAGCGTGCAAGGGGACGAATGCCAGGAGCCTAAAGCCAGGACGTCGAACCGATTCGAACCGGCTGTGAGATGTGCATTTGCTCTGGGGCGGCCGTGATTCGACCTGTGATCTCAGACCTTCTCAGATGTTCTCAGATGTTCTCAGATGTCAGGTGCCATCATGTCGTATTATGATGGCGCGCCCAAGCCAGCATGGCAAGGCAAGGCTTCAAAGTTGAAAAAAAAATTGCTGTGCAAATCTTTGCAACCCACATTGATGACACTGTTGCAGTTGAGCATAGCAAATGTGACCGCTGCGGTCTGGTTGGAACATGTCTGCCATGCGCATGTCAAGTCAAGATGGCATGAAGTCTCTGGCCCGGCTTGGTGAAAGGCGTAGACGACATACACCTTCTTGGCCCAGAGGAGTTGAATATAGTTGAATTATGTTGAATTGAATGTCCTGACTTGATATTTCATGATATTTCTACATTTGGGCACCTTTGCGTCGATCTTTGCTCCAACAAGTTCAAGCAAGTAACAGAAGTTCTTTAAGTCATGTAAGTTTTTTTAGTTCAAGTTCATTCAAAACTTCATTCAAGTTCAGTCAAATGTCTAAGATTCAAATCTTTCAGAAGTCTTTCTGTTTCCTTTGAAAGGTTTCACTCGATTTCTGTTTGGTCCAACGTCGATTGAAATGGCACGGGGCATCTCGGAGCGCCTGGGCAGGATGAAGGTCTCGCCCATGGGCGCCGTGTCCAAGGCTCAGGGGCTCAGCCTGAGGCAGGTAACCGACTGTACCAAGATTTCTTACCTTTCCTTTCACTACAAATCTTACATAGTCAATCATAGTCACTTCCATCATTTTACACGTTCATATTCATATATGTACACACACACATATATATATATCTCTATCTATATGTTATATTCACCCACTATTCCATTTGCAATTTCTTCAATCTCTTCCACTTTGATTTTTCCATACTCTTTCAAGGTGGAATTGTTAAAAGCCATTCGTGAACAGCGTCAGCAAATGGACTTGAAGGATGAGCAAATAGAGGCCCCTTTTTTGAACATGTCACTTGTGACCTCTTGTGACCTCTTGTGACACCTTGTGACACCTTGTGACACCTTGTGACATTTGTGACTTGTGGCAATTGGAATTCATTCGAATGTGTATTTTTGAGATTGAAATGTTGGGGAAAGCCAGGAGCAAAGGAGAAAAGCGGAACATTTTCAGGAAGAGTTGGCCAGGTGTCTGGACCCCGACGAGGCCAAGAACCTTGTGAGTCCGTTGGGTCATTGGAACAATCTTTGGGGGACTGGGGGACTTCTTGGAGGCAAAGATTCTCCGAAGTCGTCTTGCACAAGCCAATGCTGCACCCTAAATTTCTTGATTTCGATCATTCCATTGCTCCTCTTGAAGAAATCAAGAAATCATTTCTTCAAGTTCTGCAAAAAGTTCTATAAATTTCTTGTTGTGAAACTTCTTGTTTTTCTTAAGAGCTCCTCTCTTCGCAGCGAGCCCCGCATGGTAACGAGGCCCAGGTCACTCGACAGACCGAAGAGATCGAAGATCACAAAGCGCAGGTCGCCGAAGCGCCATGGAGCGTCACACGAAGAGAAACATCGAGTTGGGAAAACAAAAAGATTAGATGAAGGGAGAGAGGATTAGATATGAAAAAATGAATGGAGAGAAATGAAGAGAGAGGGGAGATGTCCCATTCGCTCACAGAGTCCTTTTTGAAATGGTCCATGTGTAACTTAAATGCGTGCAAGCTCGGATTCCTCCTTTTGTTTTATCCTTTTTGTAAGTCATTGTTTTGTTGATTCTGTTTGGATTTTGTGTTCGGATTCTTCTTAAGTTTGTTGAATTTCTGTTTGACTCTCTCGTGGTGACTTCCCACAGGTCAGGGTGCTGGAAGGACAAGTGTCTGTCTTAAGTTCCCACATGAAGCAAGAGCCTAGGCCTCAATGTAAATTGCACTTGCACGCAGTTGCAATTTGAGAGAGAACAATGAATTCAGAATGATGAGAATGTCAAACTTGGAAGTGAATGTTTGGACATTGGGATGTGGCAGCGATGTTCTGAGGGCTGAGAAGAATTCTCAGCTGATAGCGGAACAATGTGCTCTGCGGAGGCAGTTGGAGGCGATCTTTGGAAGTTTCGAATATTTTAGAATCCTGTGCCATTGGTGACGACAAATTTCAGAAGTGTTGGGCGCTGACTCAGATGACCCCCTTTCTGTAAGAGTAAAAAAGGAAGGTTGAACAACTCACAAAAGGTGCGCGTGCATTTGGAGTTTGGTCAGCGTGCTTAATCCCCCCCTCTCTCTCTGACTTTCCTCTCGGGAACCGTTGCTCCCACCTCTTTCCGACTTCTGCTACTCAATCAACTTGTGCAAACCCACTTGCTGTCAGTTACCTGTCGAACTTCTCTCACCCAGACTTGTCTTACACAGACTTGCCTCTCTCAAATCTACTTACTCCGACTCACCTCTCTCCAACATCTCGCATGAAGAGAATAATGCTCAGACCCAGGCCTATGTCTTGCAAACATCTCTTGCTGAACCTGTCGTAGCTAGCACCTCTCTTTCACAAACTCACCTCTTTACAACTTTTCTCCCCCAATCTTCTCTCACTGACAGATGCATCTTTCAGACTTCTCTCACTCACCCACCTCTCTCGAACTTGCCTCACTTATCTCAATCATCAGGCTTCTCTCTCGGACTTGCCTGTCTCAAAAGAGCCAGTTGCTCTTTCATTGGTGATTGCTTACATAAGTACGCGCTGCCATCTTCAAACTGCATTGCTTGGCCCACGTCAGAAGATCCACCATCTCGAATCCACATTCGTAATTCATTGTGCCTATTTGCACCTTCAGCTTCATGTCAACTGCAGCTGATATGACACCTTTCGCTGCCCTGGCCTCATCTCACTGTGACGCTGTGTGAGCTGGATTTCAGGCCGAGTATGCCCTTCGCGGAGAGCAGAAGTCCTGGCAGGAGTGAAACCGAAGACTGAAAAACCGTGTGCAATGGAAGAATGAATGCAATGATTGGTTCAATGATTGGGAATGAATTGAAGACTTTGAAGACTTTGAAGACTTTGAAGACTTCATGTTGCAATGTGGTGGCAGAGGTTGCCATTGAGACCTGATCACATCACCATTCAAAGCGTGCTCATTTGGAGTCGCATGGAGCATCCTGTGGAGTCCCAGCATGGAGCATGCTTTGGCCCAGGAATGCTTCGAGCGGGAGCAGCAGAAGCTAGGAGCTCAGGGAGCTTAGGGAGATGAGATTGACATGGAGCCATGCATAGCTTCCCAAAACAGGACAGACATCAGATGACATCAGATGACATCAGATCTGACAGCGGCAAGGGGCTGCACGGAGCTGAAGGGCTGCAAGGGCCCCAAGATTCGGTTCGGGCAAAGCGGTGCCAGGTCAGCAACTTTGCAACTGCGACTTGAAGCACAAGTCAAAGAGGCCACCTGCTAGGGACCTGCTAGGGACCTGCTAGGGACCTGCTAGGGACGTGCTAGGGAGCTGAGAGATCCAAGTGTCCATAGATACTGTGACTCCTACTGCTAGTTGGTGCCACTGCGCTGCAGCCCTCATGATATTGTGCCGATGTTGTGGACGGGTGCAGGGATGTGCAGGGTACAGATCAGAACAGTGTTGATGTCCTTCGAGCTTTCAGTCTAGCAATCTGCATCCTCCCTTGGAATTATCAAATGATTTTCTATACATGCTGCTGCTGCTGCTGCTGCTGCTGCTGCTGCACAATGTGACCTATGTATGGATGCGTTTAACTTTTGCTTCCAGAATCAGCATCCAATGCGCCCACGGTTTCGAAAGACATTACTCTGTTTCTATCAGCTAAGTTCACTAGGCAGTTCTTGAATACCTCGGCCATGTTGTTTCGGTTCGCTCAATCAGCTCCACGGCACAAAGTGGCCATGGAGATCCTCCGTGATGAGAGACTTGAAGGAGGTGAGGCTGGTGGATGACAATGGCAATTTATCAAGCCAGGGATTGGTGGAGGTTCGAACCTCGAAGGGGTTTGCTTCTGTTTGCGGTTTGAATCAGGGTGCAGCCAATGCAATTTGCGAAGCCATGGGCTACCCTGGTGGATCAGTTCACTCCTGTTCTTTCGAAGGTAAGAATTTGTGCGGCAGCAAAGGCCTGCCAGTTGGACTGCAAAATCTGACCTGCGAAGGCACAGAAGACAGACTTTCTCAGTGTCAGTGGGAAGCGCCTGACAAAGAATGCCTTGATCATTCCAAAGATTCGCTCGTGCAGTGCAACTCGGATGAGTCTGGAGAGGGATCTCTGCGCCTTGTGGACGGAGATGGAAACGTTAACTCGGGTGCAGGTAGACTGGAGGTCCTCCACAACGACAGATGGTCTTCAGTATGTTCGGAAGGCTTCACTCAGGGCAGTGCATTGGTTGCTTGTAAGGCCATGGGTTTTTCTGCTACAGGTCATGGGCCGTTTGGATGCCGAAGCTACGGAACAAATTGGTGCAGTGATGCCATCCCTGAGCTTCAGCTCGCCTGTGATGGATCCGAGGCAAATATCTCAGATTGCTATGGGAGAGCTGGGAGGGATGTTTGCCCTGAAGCTGTTGTTCTTCAATGCCGGGGCGGTGTGTCTTCAAAGGTCCCAAAGTTGGTCCCAAAATCCTCCAAGATCCCACCCATTCAGCGTACAGCGGGGTGCGATCCCTTGTTTTGCCCTGTGCCTTCTTGGCGTCGAAAGCAACGGGGTGTGGGTTATTTTTTTCTTTGACTTCAGTTGCTGTAGTCAGAGATTGCAGAGCTTAGCACTTTCAGAAGCCCCGAAACTTTAAGATGACTTAGAAAATTGTGCGCCTGGTTAGGTTGCTTTGAAAATGGTGGAAGTGCTTCTGGTGACTCGCAGCAAAATCTCAAAATTGCATTGGAGTCCTCTAGCGAGCCAGGCTGCTCAGAAACAGCTGGCAGCAGAGACTGCCAAGCAGCAGTTGCAGGTGAACTTGCGCGAAGGGCGGCACTGGGAAACGTTGGAACTGCACACACGACTGGCAGCAACACAAAAGACTGGCAGTGGTAGTGGGAACACCTATGTGAATGATACACGGCATTGAGCAACCCTTTCATACTTTAGAACATTGAGAGTCCCTGAGTGTTGGACAGGTCATAGGTGTCATTCTCTTTTGGTTCCGCCTCACTGTTCAGTTTCCCCTCCCTGTTCTACCACTTCAGTGCACACATGAATTCCGGAGGCAAACATGAAAGATTTGTCCTTTCTGGTCCCTCCTTCCCCCCAACCTCAAGTTGAGACATATGGGCTACTTTTCACATAGCTAACTTAGGGTAGATGTCTCTATCCATGGTGCGGTGCGTCAGAAAGCTGACACTGGCTTTGTTTAGCGGCCACTTCAACATTGCGACAATCGCAGACTGGGCGGTTGGTTCCTAGTGCTGGTCACTGCTCACCCCAACAAGATGAGCCTTTCAGAAATCTTGCCGTTGGGAGCTCAAACTCACTCAGTATATCACACTATCTATTAGGAAGTGCCGGCCCACGAACCCTCAATGAAGGATTGCCAGAAGCGAGGATTGGAGAAGGATATGCGAAATTGAGCAGTTTTTTTGCTAAACGCAATAGAAAGCTTTCATTTAAGAGTTTTCAGATGGTACTGATTAGCACTGCCTCAGAATGTCTGGCTTTTGCCTGCGTTCGCCTCCGTGCCGCTGTTTGCAGGCCCAGGTGCTTGAGTTGCAGGTCTGGACCGGGGCTCGAGTCATGTTCTGGGAGCAGGGTTGGCATGACACTCACACCGGCGCAAGTAATATCACATGGGCATATCATGGCACATGTAGGTATCGAGCACATGTGCAAGATACAAATTACAGACTAGAAATGATACAAATATAAGAAAATGCTGCGCACACGTGCCTACGCATCGAATGGATTTGTCGCTGATGTTTTTTCTTGTTACTAATTGGATGATGTTGAGTTCGTAGCCTTGAAATGAACGTCCTTAAGTCATCTTAAGTCAATTGAGTTCATGAAGAACATTGAGTTTGTATATGTGGAATTCGTACGTTGAGTTGTGCACTTTGCTCCCAGGACCTGGCAAAGGCGGGACGTGAAGCTTTGGAGTTCAAACAGAAGGCTGAAAGTGCGGCAGTTGATCTGCAAGCTGGGGCCTTATGGAGCCTTGTGGAGTCATATGGAGCCTTGTGGAGTCATATGGAGCCTTGGGATATCTTAGGATATCTTGGGATCTTAGAACGTTTTGAGTTCATTTTTAGTAATATTTTGAACTTCCAATCTTGACAGATCTTCAGAGCCCAGGCGGCCAAACTTGTGCAGAGCCAGTTACAGGGACAGCCGAAGTCTCAGTAGAGAGTGCCCACTGGACATCATCGGGCGGCGTGGTGATTTGGCTCAGGATGGAAGAAATGAAAAAGCAGATCCAGAGCTTGCAAAGTGCATTGGAGGAGGTCAGATTGCAAAGTCGAGAAATGGAATTGATCGCTCTCGGATAGGTAAGAAAATTTATAAAAAGGACGAAGGAATCGAAGGAAGATCATGGAACACATTGGAACACTGTTTCTATGCCATGTTTCTTTGCGCGGAGCGCGCCAGGCCACTCGCAAGGGGGAAAAGTTGAGTGTTGTGGAGCACCGGGCCGATGCCGCGGAAGAGCAGGCAGAGCACTCGGAGAGATCCTGAAATGGAAACGGCGTATGGAAGTAAGGGGAAACCCACAAGCTGTTGAAATCTATCGAGCTTCAGTGAAAAATGAGGTTCAGAGGCTCAATGAGAAGCTTCAAGCTGCGGAGAAGAAAGCAGAACAGGCTTGACATCTGCCCATTGATCAGCCAATGGAACGGCCTAGAACAGACTGGAACAGCCTCACAACTTCACTCGCAAAGTTGATGCAGTCTCTGAAGGTGCAGTTCTTGGAGACGCGTTTGGCAGAGAAGCAGAAGGAGATGGAAAACCAGGCCAGGCATTTTCAGCTCCTCACTTCATTGCATTGCATTGCGTTCATAGTTGCGAGTGGTTATTTTTGGAGACAGGACCAGAACTGGCAGAAAATGCTTTCCCACTATCACCTTGTGGGGCAGCTTTTGTCGCTGGGCTCACATAAGAGGCGCCATGCAGATAGTACAGAGCAGTGACACCGATCCAAAGCAGCGAGAATGAGCAACAATATGGTCAAAAAATGTCAATTATATCCTTTCTTTGGGGTTGGAGTTTCCCTTGCACAATAAGAAGCGCGATGCTTGATGGGCATTGGAAACTCGACCGACCGAATGATTCGGGTGTTTTACGCATTGTTACTGGTACTGTTAGCTGGGGATGCTGATGGCTTCACCGATCAAAGCGCAGCTTAGGATTCCGAGTCAACCACCTAGCGGGCCAGATCCTTCTGCAGGAGATCCAAAGATGGGAAAAATGCGGAAAAGGATAGGAAAATGTCGAACAAATCAGGTAAAGCAATTTGATCTTAACTGTCAATGTGTCATCATTTCAGAGATTTTAGTGGATTTTCCATCGCTTTGTCGGCATTCAAAGTTTGGCATATGGAGATCTGGAGTCTGTCTAGAGTAACGCTGCCCGGATGCAGAACCCACCTCCGGTGCAGCGGGGCACTCGAGACATTGCATATGTTGGTCGCCGCTGGTTGCTTCTGCATATCCTCCATGGCTTCTGAATTCATGGTGCTCATTTTATATTCATTTATAGTATATTCAATTCTTTTATCTTCATTCTATGTTCATTCAAGCTGCCTGACGATCTGCCAAGGCCGCGGATGGCATGGCAGACCATGGCGTTGCGGTCAGTCAGGAGCTGCAGAGAATGTGTGCATGCTGACAGTGCGACAGCTTTCGTGTCCGATTTGCAGCTGTTTCCAGCCATTTTGACTCTTGCTCCTCTTCAACTCGTTCCACACACACAATGTAGACATGTTATCCCCATGTTCTCCCCATCATCAGGCTTTGCAACCGAGTGCAGTCCTTGACATGAAGCGATAGATTACTGTTTGTCTTTTAAAAGGCTTCAGGGCCTAAAGTTTGGCTTAAAGGGCTCAATTCTTCAGATCGCAATGGCATCTGCAACAGCATCGCGCTGGGTTGGTTCTCACAGTTGTCATTCTTTCCTACGTGGAAACAGCATCGTTCCCAAAGTGGGGAGCATTGCAGCTGGCAATGCTCGTGTTGGTGGGAAAGGTAGCCCGAGCTGGGGCATTGCTTTAGGCTCCGCTTTGTTTCAACAAGCGCGTAGCTTGATGAGCGGACGAATGGCAAAGTCGAAGACATCCAAAGGAAAGTCACGATCAAACGATCTGAAGATTTCAAAGTGCCATCGGGCTTTTGAGGGTACCGTTTTTCGATGCAACCATTATTCTGAATCGCTGGGACTGGATGCTCGCTTCAGTGTCTATGTTCCAGATGCACCTGGAATACAGACAACGCTACCATATCCGCACGGTTGTGAGGAGCTTCCAGTGCTGTTGTTTCTTTCAGACGCGGGATGCAGTGACCTTGAAATCCTGATGCAGGGCAACGTGCTGCAACACTGTTCTGATTGTGGCCTCATCCTGGTCTCAGCTGACACAACTCCACGCTCAGAAGCTGACCGCAGCATCATCAACCCAAGCTATTACGTAAATGCCACGCTCAGTCCTTGGGACAAACATTGTAGAATGCTTGACTACCTGGAGCGTGATTTGTTGGACATCGTCCATGACAACTTTCCAACTTGTGGTCATGACGCTGTTTCAATCATGGGGCACGGCATTGGAGGCACCAGTGCTTTGACGATGGCATTCCGAAATGAAGCTGGAGTTCCTTTCCGTTCGGTTTCGGCACTAGCACCACTCTTGAACCCCATGAGCACTGACGTGACAAAGAAACTCTCCACTTCAAAACTTCAAAATGTTCTTTGTAAAATCAACATGTACTTTGACATTTTTGAAGCTATCCCGTGACGCTCCCATGTGCCTTGAAATAGAGCGGACGTTGAGTTCTGCACCTTGGACCCTTGAATGCCCCCCTACATGCGAACAATTTGAGCCTGAACATGGGCCTGCAAGACTAAAGCATTTTCTAGACCTATATCGCGTTGTATATATATATATATGTATGTATGTATGTATATATATATATATCAATAAGCATGTCTCTCTCTCTCTCTCTCCCTCTTTGTGCAACTCTGTCGTTCTTTCTTTCTTCCTTCCTTTCGTTCGTTCGTTCTTTCTTTCCTTCTTTCTTTCTTTCCTTCCTTCCTTTCTTTCTTTCCTTCCTTCCTTCCTTCCTTCCTTTTTTTTGTTTTCTTTCTTTCTTTCTTTCTTTCTTTCTTTCTTTCTTTCTTTCTTTCTTTCTTTCTTTCTTTCTTTCTTCCTTCCTTCCTTCCTTCCTTCCTTCCTTCCTTCCTTCCTTCCTTCCTTCCTTCCTTCCTTCCTTCCTTCCTTCCTTCCTTCCTTCCTTCCTTCCTTCCTTCCTTCCTTCCTTCCTTCCTTCCTTCCTTCCTTCCTTCCTTCCTTCCTTCCTTCCTTCCTTCCTTCCTTCCTTCCTTCCTTCCTTTCTCTCTTTCATCAGGGGTGACCGTTCCGTCCCATACTCAAGATGTGGTGGATAGATGTGGGCTGGTAAAGGCTGTTCAATGAGGAAGCTCAGCATCAGAGTGTTTTCCAAGCAGTTTGCTGTCGTGGTTCGCTCTTGAAAGACCTCGATGGCTGGGATGGAGTTTTTAAGGCTTTCCGGGCCTGTTCCTCTGTGGGCTCCCGCTTGTGCCCTAATTCTCCCAATGTCTCCGCCATTTTGGGGATTTTGGGCACGAGGTTTTCTGGTTCGTCTCCGACTGGTCATGAGATTGTCCTCCACTTCTTCCTACTTGTCTTCGTGCTGTTGTTCTTGGGGCAGATGATCTCCATTCTCATTTTTACAAAAGTCAATCCACACTTTCAATATAACTTGAAGAATGAGATCTGATTTCTTTTTGTAGTGTTGAATTCAATTTGCAAGTCCAAAGCCTAAGGAACGCATTTCAAACTCTGCTGGGCGAAGATGAGTCAGCCTGGCGGAATTATGATCCGATGGCATGCGTCGTGGACTCTGTAGAGTCGGCTCCTCCAATCCTGTTGGATGTGGGATCCGAGGAGGGTTCCAACTATGTCCAAGAGATGGTGAAACCCTTTGACTTTCTCAGTGCATGCCACCAGCACGGTATACAAGTGGATTTCAGGTTGAGATCCGGATTTGATCATGGCTTCTTTTTCGTAGCATCAGTAATGGAAGAGCACATTGACTTTCACTCAAAATATCTGGACGCCTAGAACTTTCTTGAAAATTGGGAGCTAAGGAGCACATGAATCAAGCTTTCAGTACCCGTTAGACCCGTTAGACCCGTTAGAAGCAGAACGGGGCATTTGAATGATTGGTTTTCACGTGACTGCGTGGCAGAAAAAGAATCTGAGCTGATGCACTTAGTTTGCAAAATCATCCCATCGGTCCCATCAACAATCACTCTGAAGGATCAAGCTGCTGCAATGGCAACTCTAAAGGCTGGCAGCCTTTCTGGTGACTTTCAGGCACGACACTGTCACACTGCCACACGACATACACAACACAAAACACACAAAACACTCAAAACACATCAAAACACACAAAACACATCAAAACACTCAAAACACATCAAAACACTCAAAACACATCAAAACACTCAAAACACACAAAACACACACTTCTCCAATTTTCTTCCCTTTCTCCTTGACTTCGCTAGGCCCAAAGCCTACAGAGCCCCCAGGGCCTGGGCGGCGATGGAGAAGCTCCTCTGAAACTGGGGCCGCTCTCCACACAACAAGTCCTTGGTGCAGCCTTGGGCACCATGCGAAGTGGCACTGGAACTTCCATGCTGGTGCAGGACCCCAATGGACTCATGATGACTCATGTACTCAGATCATGTCAAATGGCTCAGACCTTGGTGTACACAACATCTGAGTGGAGCCAATTTGAGTCACCAGATACCTCATGGGAAGTTGCGGTGTCAGCGATGCAGGATGAAACTGCTGCTGCCCAAGCGACGCTGAAGAAGACGGCCACAGGTGGATTGAATGCCACCATTGCGCTTGGTGAAACTTCTGACGAGGTGTGGTGTGCACCTGCAGGGACTGAGGTCCAGATTTTCTTTGCGAGGGGTTGCTAGTGAAATGAGTTTGATTTGTTGAATTATTCCCCAAGCAGTTTGCTGTTGGGGTTCTATTAGCATTCAAGGATCGGTTCCCTCTACGAGACTGGTTTTGGTGCTTGTGGCCATTACATCCCGTCGTGTGTCAAAAGCCAAGCGGACCAAGATTTGCTGTGCTTGTCCCCTTTCTTCTCATCCTGCCATGATGCCCAGGCTGCACCAAAGGTCGAGCCATCTTCTGCAAAGGCGCTGTGCAGAGACACTCGAAAATGCCAACGAAAACCGAAGAGATGAAACGTGAATGTCTAGTGAATATTGCCGTACTGGTTTACACAAATGGCGCGCAAAATCGCGCAAATACATTTTGTATACATTTCAAAATGTGTGTGCCGCAGCATTGGGCCCCTTCATTGAAGGACTGGACCTGATGGCACTGGAGAGCGAGAGAGACAGAGAGACATATTCACAGAGAGACATTTAGGAATGCAAAGGCAGGGTAAGATTTCGTACATATTTCTGGCCGTTTCTCTCACAACCACTCCAAACGAAGGCCGCCAAGTCTCCTCCCGCAGTAGCACCTGAGGACTTGGGAAAATTTCAGTTGAAAAGAGGGTGTCGAAAGGGCAGGGGCCAGTGCTTTGACTTGTGCCGGTTTGTGCCCCAGGATGGTTCTGGAGTACCTGCAGCTCGAGTGCCTGGACCCCCTGGACCGTTTGCTGGCGTGCCTGCGGTGCCTGCAGCCCTTGCGCCCGTGGCAGTTGCCAAGGCGGAAAGCGATGATGGTCTTGCACCGAGATAGCTTGGCACATTTTGGCACTATGATCGCCCGATGTTCAGGTTCCAAGGGCTGAGCCAAAGCCATCTGGAGAAGAGGTGAGATTTGTTAGGATCTTTGGGCAAACATGACAAGCATAGCACTTTGATGCATTGACTTCCACCTGCTTTTTCCCCAACAGCGTAAGCTTATGGGGTCTTCAGCCCAGTTAAGCTCCGGTGTGAGCCGGTGCAGCTTCCAAGCTCAGGTTCCGGAGGTTCCGAGAGGTTCCGGGAAGTTCCGGTGCAGTTGCCAGGCAAGGTTCCGAAAGGTTCCGGAGGGTTTCGGAAGGTTCCGGGGAGTTCCGGAGCAGTTGCCAGGCAAGGTTCCGGAAGGTTGTGCAGGGTCCCGAAGGGTT
>VSDK01011578.1:87415-98974 GCA_009767595.1 Symbiodinium kawagutii | reverse complement strand
AGCTATGCCAGATAGAATGCCAAAAGCTATGCCAGATAGAATGCCAAAAGCTATGCCAGATAGAATGCCAAAAACTATGCCTGGTAGAATGCCAAAAGCTATGCCAGATAGAATGCCAAAAGCTATGCCAGATAGAATGCCAAAAGCGATGCCAAATAGAATGTCAGAAGGTATGCCAGATACAATGCTAAAAGCTATGCCAGATAGAATGCTGGAAGCTAGGCTATGCCTGATAGAATGCCAAAAGCGATGCCAAATACAATGTCAGAAGGTATGCCAGATAGAATGCCAAAGGCTGTGCCAGATAGAATGCCAAAAGCTATGCGAGATAGACCTGTGTCAGATTTGCACGTGATGGTGGGGATCACCCGACGTAAAGTAACTTTTTTTGTGTGGCTTTGAGGCCGCATTCATCAGCTTTGATGCCGTTTACAATGGCCTTGAGGCCGTTTTTGTTCGCCTACACGCTCCTTTCCGGATTTGACGCTGCATTGACTGGTGTTGACGCCGTTTTCTTTGGCCTAGTGCCTGTTGTTGTTTAATGTGCAACTTTTAAGAAAATCATATTCAATAGCACAAACTTATGCTGAAGAACACTAGTTGACTACAAATCACGCTACAACTACAAAACCGCAATTTGAAATAACTTTGAGTAATTAACAAGTAATAGCAACAAAGGTTAGGCTACTCTAAAAGCATTCACACCAATGACACTACACGAGCGTAATTAAAACGAAATTGCGGTACACGTCATAACGGTACATGTCTTTGATTGACACTCAATCGCCCACATTGACGCTGAAGAGCACTAGTTCGTATCAAAGGCCAGGACTACACAATCTGAAACCATATGATGCCACATGACCCCAAGGAACTACAAAAATGATTGCCATCATAGATGATACCAAATGACCCGAATTTACACGAAACAGCAGTGGTTGTTACTCAATCACACTAAGCGAGCACTAAACAAAAAACTATTGACACAAATTACTCATAACACTGCGCAAACATGATGGACAATAAGTTACACTAATTAAGACGTAATAAAGTAAACACTACTAAAAGCCTAGGGTCAGAAAAACAAGGTGAGGGGTCAGAAGAACAAGGTGGGGGGTCAGAAAAACAAGGTGGGGGGTCAGAAAAACAGGGTGAGGGGTCAAAAAAACAGGTTGGGGGTCAAAAAAACAAGGTGAGGGGTCAGAAAAACAGGGTGCCCAATAGTTTCTGGCCACAAAGCCAAGCGAGAGAAAGGCCGTTCAGGGTCTGATAATTGTAGTCTTCGAAAGTTTGTTATGACCGAATAGTTAACGCAGTTCCAGCAATAAATGCATAGAATAGCGGACTGACGGCAGAACCAAAACGTGGCTGTCCATAGCGGGTTGTTGTGAAGGATCTACCTTCTGGTCCACCCAGTCGGCCAGCTGAAGAGGCACAAGAACGTCTCACGTGACATGGACGTGGCGTGTTTCAAACTGTCATTGTGCCTTGTAAAAGATTTGGAAGTCTAGGACTTGGAAGGGTCACAGTCATAGTTCATATGTCCATGTGCATTCCCCTCAGCAAAACCCCAGTTGAACTTGCGTGGTCTGGTGCTGATGGTGGGGAAAGCATTGTTCAGATCTGACCAGTTGCTGATGCACTTTCATTTTCCCTTGAGTTGCCAGTGTTCTTTGTGTTTCACTTTTGCACAGTTTTGTTTTGTTTCCATGAGCACCCCCTGCCTGGAAGGTGGCCGAGTCATTACCTACAGCTCCAGCAGAGGCAAAGGAGATCAAGAAGATTTGTTAGGCTTTGAGGCTTCATATTCCTTTGATTTTCCCTGGGGCATAAGCTTGCCGCTCTCCTAGTTTCAGCTTCGCGTGACATTTTCCCCTGCAATTGTTGTGTCTGTGGCGCGTGCCGCCTTAGCTGAAAAGGGCTCTACCACTGAAGGTGCACAAACACCTGTTTTCTCCATGAGGAGTCTGTTGTAGCTAGCTGGGTTTTCACTTTCAGTCAAGTCCATCAAGGCTACATTTGCACATATTTTGTTCAGGCTTTGGATGTCACAGCGAGGCCAATTGATCTGCAGCAGAGTCTTAGTCAGGAGTGGCCAGTGACATGGCGCGATGGGAAAATGTTGTTGGCATTTTGACAGCCCAAGCTCCCGATATCCAGGACTTTGACATGCCTGCTGCTCCACCTGAGGATTGACCCAGGACCGGACTGAATTTAGATGAATTTAGAAAAGAGAGAGAAAGAGAACGAAATTAGTACCAGAAAGAAGGAGAGATGGAGCAAGCGAGAGGCTTGAGATGGTTTCAGACGCTTTCAGTGGGAGTGCTCCCCAGCAATTGCGTGGGCTGTGTGCCCAGTGCAAGCATGCGCAAACTCCGCAATACCCGGCGGGTGTTTTCTCGAACGTACGCAGTAGAGTGACCTTCTGAAATCGCAAGGGTTGCCATGGTTGCGTCATCAAGCTTGACTTTGTTAGAAGAAACCCTTGTAGTGCTGAAGGGCTGTTCGATGCTTACGCCTTTGACGACAACATCCGCTGGTGTTGGAGAGCACTGGTGAAGTCCGGCCACTCTGTATGCACTTAAATTCGTGAGCTCCTTGGCTGAAATCCATGACTTATTGGTGATTCTCGGAGCTAGAATTCGGCAAAATCATGCAAAATCATGCTAACCTTACTCTGCAGCCTGCACCCGCCATGGCTGAAACAGAACGCTGCGCTACAGGTCTTTGAGTCTCTGAGTGCTCTTTGGGTGCTGAGGCATTGACCCATTAAAGATTTGGGAAAACATTCGGCAAGGACGGTGGCTCAAACATGAAGACACAGGAATGTCAATAGCACGGAATGGTGTTCTGCAATAGGGTGACGCATATTAAGGACAGCTTAGGCTGCAGAACTCAACGCGGTCCAAAGAGATGAAACTTTCCGAGTTGTAGTGGAATCCACCATGATCCAACAGCAAACATGTATCGATTCTAATGGTTTTCTTTCAAACATGCTTTTACCCTTGTGATTTTCTACAAAATCATCTTGCCGCAGCTCCGTCCTTGAGCCGCCCCAGCTGCACAAATGCGGATTGCGATGGGAGTCGCAGCAGAGGCGAGGCGAGACATCCTTCGAGTCGCAAGTGGTGGCTTTGCGACACAAACTTTGCAGCAAAATGAAACGAATCGGATCGAACATGTTCGAACTAATTGGAACTCTACCCCCTCTACTTATTGCAAGTAATTGGTGTTGGCGTGGGGGAGAGAATTGTTGTTATTGAAAGGTTAATGTTGTTTTCATTTTTTGAAATCATGTCCTCAATTTATATGATTGGATGTTGATTTGATCAGGAGCCATGGAACGGATTGGGCAGAGCGATGTCGCCACTATACTTGGTAGGCCCAAGATGTGTGCATTGCTCTGTCCAAAGGTAGCTTTGCACATCTTTGCATGTTGTTTAGCACACTTTTCTACAGATGATGTGATCGCAGATGTGTGAGGCTGCACCAGGAGCTCAAATCACAGACGCGAGATAGCAAGGCCCTATGCAGTCACTGAGCACAGCTTCGATTCCTTCGGCTTTGCATCTGCAATCGCAGGATTCACAAGTGGAATTAAGAAGTAAAGCATAGCAAGGCATAGCCAGGCACAAACCTATGCAAATCTTGCCATAAACCAGCTTGCATTGCAAAACGATGCAGGCAGAGCAGCACCAGCTTATGCGCAAGGCCTTTCATTATGCCACTTGACGCATTTGACACAGGTCTGACTTACGGGTCCCTTCCTGCGAATCTCTATGCAATCTCTATGCGAATTCTGCAATTTTTCATTTTTTGCCAGTTTTCACGTCATTGGCAGCCGCCAATTCTTTGGGACGAGAGGCATGGTGACGGAGCCTCTGAGGTCACAGCATCCCTGCATCAACCAGCTCCAGTGAGCAGTTGCCAGCCTGTAATTCAGGCAGCCTTCATCGCCTTAGAAATTTCTTACAGACTTTGCCTCACTGGCATCACTGGCGTCACTGGCCTTCGCCTTCTTTTTGAAGAAACCCGTGTGGACCACGCATGGCCATGCGGATTGCGATTTCAAAAACTGGTTGGAGCGCTACGCAGCTGAGGCGCTGGAGCCAATCAAGCCCGAAAACTGAGTGAGGCACAGCTTTCACATGGAAAGATGACCGATGACGAGCTGTTTTGATGCTGTTTGAATCTGCTTGATGTGTTTTATTGATTGTTTGTGGTATCGACTCCAATGTCCAGGTGACCCATCGAGTTCTTCAGGAGCTTTTTGCGCTCTTGGTAGGCAACTGACCGCCACGGTCCATCCATGTCCAGCCACTCTTGACTCGACAACTTGAGATCCCTTGGTCCCTACGCTGCGCTCCAAAAAGTAACACGACATAAGATGCCAAGACAAACATGTACAAGTCCATACGCAGGTTCCATGGTCTTACATGCATTACATTACATCACGTCACCATAAGCAAATAAGTGCCTACAGTAGATACAGGCACGTTAACATGTACATACAGAGCCGGATGTAGGCACCATACATGGATACATCGGTGAGCAAGATGCAATGCATAGGTATGCGTGTGCATTGATGCATTCATCTACGCCTGTATGAACACCATGGATCAATCGAATACAAGTGATAAACGCAGATGAATAAATGCATACGTACTTCTACATGATCATATGCAGACATAGACACCTAGATATTTAAATGCAGTTGCATAGGCATTTGTGTTAGCGTGCCTGGGAATATGTGGATAGCATAGCTTTCACTTCGTTGCATTGCGTGCTCTACATTTGTAAGTTCTGTTACGTCGTTACGTGCTTAACATTCCATCCGCTACATGCAGCATGCAGGCAAGCATGCAGGCCTACATGCACGATGTCATGAGTACACACATGAGTAGATACATGAATAGATTAATACCCATGCGTCGCAGAATGCATACGGCGCGCACAGTGAGGACAGCAACTACATCATTTGCACATGGGAGGCTATATTTTGTGCAGGGATGCATCAATGAATGTGTAAAAGTAAGCAAGTGATAACAGTTTAGAAGCAGTGTGTGTGCACTGACTAGTTGAAAAACGCCGAGGTTGAAAAAGGCAATAAAAGTCTTGAGGTTAGGCGTGGTCGTGCACGAAGACGTACAGATACACAGGTAGACAGACACAGGTGCAGCTAGAACGCGTATGCGATAAGCACGTGCACTCACACATGCACGCACATTCGGACATACATACACATCAGATCGATGCTAAGGTAGATAGGCAGGTAAGTAGCTAGGTACGTGGTGGATACTGAGACAGATAGACAAACAGATATGACGTGCCCAGGGCATGCTGGCGCACGTGCAGCTGCACATGCACATATATCTATTGTCTATCATTTTTTGATGTGTATGTACAGATATATAGGCATTTGAATTTGTTTAAGTGTAAGTAGGTAAACGTATACAGGCACAGAATTTCAAATGTGATTTGGTACATATGCCATATGCATGGCTCATTGTTCATTCATGAAATGGCTGTATATCGGGATGTGAGTGAAGCCGCAAGCGAAGTGAATGATGTGCATATTTGTCCACAGTGAAACTTTGCCGGTGGCTTTTGTGCCACAGGGGATAGCGGGTTTGCGCCTCCACGGATCCGAATCTTGAGTGCGGGTCCTGTGATGCCAATATCAAAAAGTGTCAAATGACATAAAATCATCAAAATCTGTGATGATTTGCGCCAGATGCCATGATGTTGGTCAGCCCCAGGAACTTTCACGCGGATGTTTCGAACTAGATAGATGGATAGATATATTTTGTAGATCGATCCGCAGATAGATCGATAGGTTGATAGATAGACAGATAGATAGATAGACAGATAGATTAATAGACAGAAAGAAAGATAGATGGATGCTTTGGCTCAAGCCATTTAGGCTCAAGCCGTTGGTTACGAGGCCCTCAGAGGCAAGTGTCTAACCTTTTGTCTTCCCTTGATGTCGCTACCTCAAACGAAGCTTGCGTCTTGTCTGGGATATGCCATAAGACTTTCGAGGAAAACAGGATGCCCGAAAGATGTCACTGATCAGCTGCAGGGAGCTCTACACCACCTTGTCAAATACATTGAGGACACCTCTCACTCGACCGCTGCGGAGCCAGCAGTCAAGCGACGAAAAGTCATCAGCTTGCAAGATTGTTTGGAGAGTAATTTCAAGGTTTGCCACGCATCGTGCCAAACTGAAGGAAGTGTTCTTGACCAGGAAGAGGTCTCAGCTCTTGTGACAGCAATGGGAGAGAAGAACATCACAATGGTGAATGCGCGAGTTCAACAGTTCCGTGCAGAAATTCAAACGGAGATGGCCCGACAAACGCGGCAACACAACAGAATGCGTGAAGCGCTGGAACTCAGCAACGCGCAGCTGCAAAAGGAAGTGGCATCTCTTGCTTTGAGCATCCGGAGCAAAGACGCTCACATTAGCAGGTTGGAAGCCAAACTGGAGTCCGTTCTCAGCCCTCGTCGGCATTCTGCTGGACCAGCAGGACGATACGATGGCTTTGATGCACCCTGTGAAACAGCACCCTTCCTGACCGTAGCCGATGCAGCCATTCTTAGCATGACCAGCACACACCATTTTGAAGCACACGGCGCCTTCTCAGACCGGGCTTTTCTAGACTGTGGTTAGGTGCAGATGCTAAGGCGCTTTTGCTTCATTGTACAGATGCAACGAAGCTGCGCTTTTCTGCATGGCCACCAGGGGAAGTCCTGACATCTTTTCCACCTTGCATGCTTGTAAAGTTTGGACGGATTTGCTACGCCAACTGGGCGTCTCTGTGAGACGGCGGCTGGTCCGCCACGCCCGACGAGAGAGAGAGATGAATAGATGGATAGAAAGATGAATCAATAGATGGATAGATAGATAGATAGAAAGAAAAAAGGAAGACAGATAGATAGATAGATAGATCGAAAGAAAGGAAGACAGAAAGACAGATAGACAGATAGATAGATAGATAGATAGATCGAAAGATAGATAGATAGTAGATAGATAGATAAAAAGATAGATAGATAGATAGATAGATAGATAGATAAATAAATAGGAAGACAAATAGATAGATAGATAGAAAGATAGAAAGACAGGCAGATAGATAGATAGATTGGTAGATAGACAGCTAGATTGATAGATAGATAGATTGATAGATAGACAGATAGATTGATAGATAAATAGATAAATATACAGATAGATAGATAGATAGATAGATAGATAGATACATAGATTGACAGATAGATATATTGACAGATAGATATATTGATAGATAGATAGGTAGATAGACAGATGATAGATAGATAGATACATAGACAGATAGATAGATAGATAGATAGATAGACAGATAGATGGATAGATAGACAGATAGATAGATAGATAGACAGATAGATGGATAGATAGACAGATAGATAGATAGATAGACAGATAGATGGATAGATCGACAGATAGACAGATAGATCGACAGATAGACAGATAGATAGATAGATAGACAAATAGATAGATAGATAGGTAGATAGATAGATAGACAGACAGATCATTGATTGATAGATAGATTGGCAGATCGATAGATAGATAGATAGATCGATAGGAAGATAGACTGGCAGATAGATTGACAGATAGATAGATAGATAGATAGAAAGATAGATCCCTAGACAGATAGATAGACAGATGGATAGATAGAGAGACAGATAGATAGATAGGCAGATAGATAGATACACAGATTGATAGAGAGATAGACACATAGATTGATAGATAGATAGACAGATAGATAAATAGCTGGGTTTTTAGATAGATAGATAGACAGATACATTGACAAATAGATAGGTAGACAGATAGATTGATAGATAGGCAGATTGATAGATAGATAGACAGAAAGAATCAGAAAGACAGAAAGACAGATAGACAGATAGATTGATAGATTGATAGATTGATAGATTGATAGATAGATTGACGGATAGATTGACAGATAGATAGACAGATAGACAGATAGATCGACAGATAGACAGATAGATCGACAGATAGACAGATAGATAGATAGAGAGACAGATAGATAGATAGATAGACAGACAGATCATTGATTGATAGATAGATCGGCAGATCGATAGATAGACAGATAGATAGATAGATAGATAGAAGGATAGACCGGCAGATAGATTGACAGATAGACAGATAGATTGATGGATAGATAGATACATCGACAAATACATAGGTAGACAGATAGATAGATAGATAGATAGACAGATAGATAGATAGATAGACAGACAGATCATTGATTGATAGATAGATTGGCAGATCGATAGATAGATAGATAGACAGATAGATAGATTGATAGATAGATAGATAGGTTGATAGATAGATAGATAGGCAGATAGATAGATAGATAGATAGATAGATAGATAGATAGATAGATAGACAGCTAGTTAGATAGACAGACAGATAGACAGATGGACAGACAGATAGATAGTTAGATCGATTGGCAGATAGACTGATAGATAGATCAAAGATAGATAGATAGATTGATAGATAGACAGATGGATTGATAGACAGACAGATCATTGATTGATAGATAGATTGGCAGATCGATTGATAGAAAGATAGGTAGACAGATAGATAGATAGAAAGAAAGATAGACAGGCAGATAGATTGACAGATAGATAGACAGATAGATTGATAGATAGATAGACAGATAGATTGATAGACAGACAGATCATTGATTGATAGATAGATTGGCAGATCGATCGATAGATAGATAGACAGATCGATCGATAGATAGAAAGACATGCAGATAGATTGTCAGATAGATAGATTGACGGATAGATAGACAGATAGATTGATGGATAGATAGATACATAGACAAATAGATAGATGGATAGATAGATAGATAGATAGATAGAAAGATCGATAGACAGATAGAAAGACATGCAGATAGTTTGTCAGATAGATAGATAGATTGACAGATAGATAGACAGATGGATAGATCGACAGATAGACAGATAGATCGACAGATAGACAGATAGATAGATAGATAGATAGACAAATAGATAGATAGATAGGTAGATAGATAGATAGACAGACAGATCATTGATTGATAGATAGATTGGCAGATCGATAGATAGATAGATAGATCGATAGGAAGATAGACTGGCAGATAGATTGACAGATAGATAGATAGAAAGATAGATCCATAGACAGATAGATAGACAGATGGATAGATAGATAGATAGATAGACAGATGGATAGATACACAGATTGATAGAGAGATAGACAGATAGATTGATAGAGAGATAGACAGATAGATTGA
The DNA here is from genome assembly GCA_009767595.1 of Symbiodinium kawagutii. Taxonomy (NCBI): domain Eukaryota; class Dinophyceae; order Suessiales; family Symbiodiniaceae; genus Symbiodinium; species Symbiodinium kawagutii. Next base: position 89,645 of record VSDK01011578.1, on the reverse strand, counting down.
TAGATAGATAGACAGATAGATAAATAGCTAGATTTTTAGATAGATAGATAGACAGATACATTGACAAATAGATAGGTAGACAGATAGATTGATAGATAGGCAGATTGATAGATAGATAGACAGAAAGAATCAGAAAGACAGAAAGACAGATAGACAGATAGATTGATAGATTGATAGATTGATAGATAGATTGATAGATAGATAGATAGATAGATAGATAGATTGATAGATAGATAGATAGATAGATAGGTAGATAGATAGATAGATAGACAGCTAGATAGATAGACAGACAGATAGACAGATAGACAGACAGATAGACAGATAGATCGATGGGCAGATAGATAGATAGATAAATAGATAGATAGATAGATAGATAGGCAGATAGATAGATAGATAGATAGATAGATAGATAGATCATAAAAAGTTTCTTGGTGTCACATATTTTCACAGCGCATATTTTCACATTTGGTTCCACGTGTGGAAGTGCATTCCCAGTGCCTATGTTTGAGCTCCGGCTCTGAGGCTCGGCTTTGGTGAGAGAACTGTCTGCAGGGGAGGCACTGGGCCGAGTGCACGTTGTGGCAGCGCCCCTTCTTGGCTGTGGATTTCATGCGAGTTACTTTCGGGTCAACTAACACTAGGGGACCTAGCCCTTTATATCGCCCCTTATCATCCTTTGTATGCTTGATGCGATGCTCTGGTCTGAGGTGCCGTATTTCTTCAGAGACAATTTTGGGGGCGACTTTCACCACTACGACCAAAACAAGGCAAGTGCAGCAGCATGTCCTTCTAGAAGATTCTAAGATTCCAAATTTACCAATGGTTTCATTCAATTTTGCAACTTGTTGCCGCGTTTTCAGGTTGTCTATTTCTTACCCGTGCTGTCCCAGCTGCCTCTACCTTAGCCGGAGAAGGTGGCCTGATGGTAATTTGCGCAGAGCTGAGCCAGCGAGGCTCAATTCAGATTTGCTGGTCCCGGCCTTGGCATGGCCAGTTTTCAATTTGCAGACTTCTTTTGAATCTTTCAGCTCTCAGCACTTGGAACCGCGACCAAAGAATGAATTCAACAAAACAAATACATGGTACATGGAACAACATTTTCCTGACACATTAAACCTCAAACCTCCGTTGGTAGAGAATCGCAGTGGTTACTGTACAAAACTTGGTCAATTTTTCCGGCTTAAATGATTTGCGGCAAATCTGCTTTATTTGTTCACTTGTTTGCAAGCAATCGGATTTGTGAGGAGCTTTTGGCCAATCTGCTGCAGGTCAAAAACATCCCAAATTTGGTGTCTTGGTTTACCAGTGTGCGGACCTAAGCGTGGAGGAGCAACTGGTTGGAATGTAGAAGGCCGGGAGTTTCCAAGGACTCTACAAGTGTGAGCCTGAAAACGGCTACCATCTTAGTTGCCTAGGAAAGCTTCGTGTCTGTGATTCATTCTGATTCCAAAAGCTTCTTTTCAGGAGTCATGGTTTCGAGGCAGCGCTATCGAACCTCCTTGCTGCAGTCCAAAGGTTTCCAAATGTTTGGATCCTCGGATGCTGTTTTGAGAGAAGGATCAAATTCTTTCATGTTCAGTCAGCCCTTCGCACTAGTCTTGGATGCAGGTCCTGGACAAAGATCAACATATTCGTCCGATGGAGGCTTTTCTCTTTGGATTGCAAGATGAACGCTGTCATTTTGAATGCATTTGCGGTGCAATTGCTCATTTGGATCATTTGTGTTTCGCTTGATCTCTTCAGGTGCAGTTTTCAAGGCTGTTAACCGGTGCCTCTTTGGAAACACGCAAGACGACCTCCACGACTCTGTTTGGCGTAGCGGGCTCAAGGAACCGCACTGAGAGTGGAATCATGGCGAGCAGCTGTAGCTGTAGCAGCTGTAGCTGCAGCTTCACTAAGGCCGGTGCCGCACCCGAACATGTCGAGTTATTGCAGCATTGCAGCTATACATCGCTTTCTTCTGGGTTTTTACTCCTTTTTTGTTTCTCTTCTTCGCCTCGGGTGAAACGTTCTTTTGAAGCAGTACCTGCTTAGGTCAGAATAGTGTCAACTTCAGCTGCATGCAATGTGACAGAGGCCTGTGGGAAATTGAGCGGGTGTTCCGGTGTCTTGCATCGGATTGTGCCAGGTTGATGGAACGCCAACACGCGATTTCTTCACTTGCATGAACAACTCTTTCGACTACTCTGAGGACCTTTGCATGCGCGTGGCAGTGACTCTTTTCAGCAGG
>VSDK01011578.1:66867-83604 GCA_009767595.1 Symbiodinium kawagutii | reverse complement strand
GCTCTTCCGCATCTTCCCCATTTTCCTTCATTTCAGTGATCTTTATGTATAGTTATCTATGTAATGTAGACCTGTGAGTTCATCACCGCCAACGAACGAGCAAGCGCATCCCTGGGAAAGTAGCAGTCTTGGCCATTCTGTGTTCAGACATTTCAGGCTGCATGCAAACTAAAGCATGCACTCATTTCAAGTGGATGCCAGGTTGTCATCAGCATTTGCCTTCGAATCCTTTCTCAGGCACGGGCCTTCTGACGCGCATGTATCCACCTGTCGGTTGTTATCCCTTTCACTTTCAGGTTGAGTTGGACATTGTCCGAGATGGTCCACAGCCTTCCCGTCATGCTTAGATGCAAACCTGCAAGCGCAGCTTGAAATTGTGCATGCCAGGCAAATGCGACTGGGAACCAGGCCTAGCTGTGCGAACAGAACCGCAATTTTGAGACTGAGATGAGCTGAGGTACATGATATCCGAACTGGACTGGATGCGCGAATTCATTGAGGGTGTGTCCATGGAAGCGGCTAGGTCCCTAGATAATCTAGAAACGACTACACGCTTTAAACATTTTCAATCGCCCGTTTTTTGGCCAAAGATAACAGGTGACTAGAGCTTCTATGAGCTTCTCTGTGAGTTTGTCTATGAGTTTCTCTATGAGTTTGTCTATGACTTTCTATGTGCTTCATCTGTGTTTGGTTCGAGAAGTGGTGGCTGTGGAAGCCTGAGGTGCGAATCTTGGATTTGCTGTGCCTCATGGACCCTTCCCTGGTCACTCGCATCTTTCCTGCTGTCAAGAAGGCACCTGTGTAGAGAGCTCGATGATGTAAATGCATGAGCAAATAAATAAATAAATAAGAAAAAAATACATACAATATTATATATACATGCACATGATCATACATGGTCATGCTGGTGCCTCTTTATGTGTTCCTGTAGCTTTGGCTTGTACACTGTTGATTTGTTCATTTTTTGTCACTTTTGCTATTCTTAATTTTGTTCCTTATTGCTTGCCGCAGCTGGTTGCAGAGTTTCTGTGGCGTTTCTGTGGCGTAGCGGCCTTTCAAGGTGTACGAGAGAACAGCAAATCGTCAGTTGCAGCCTCAAGCTCCACCAAGGTCATTGAGAGTCTCAAAGACAAAGTATGCACGCAGGGTTTCCAAAAGTTTCCAGTGATTGAGTGACTTCAATATTTTCATTGTGCATATTTGCCCATCTTATCAATATGCGGGCACATGTTCGCTTGTCAAAGCGATAGGAGTTTGCCAGTTGAGATGCCAGATGTATAAAAGATGGACAGGAAAGCCTAACAGTGTGACATGCAATCTGTAAAGCATGTCGAAACTTGGAAGACCTTGGACAGACTTGGGCTCCTTGAAGCAACCTTTGGAGTTCTTAGGAGTGGGGTGGTTTTCGCTTCGGTCCTCCAGTTCTTTGTCAACCACGGGCAGCACGTCAGCCTCAGCGTTCAGCTTTGCATTCAGAGCATGCGGCTTTTGGTTCACAGGTCATTTTTGATGTGGACCCAGTCCTGCACCACTTCTTTGAGGATTATGCGCCTCGGAACACAAGTTGGCAATGCAATCTGGCTTTAAGCCTTTGGCAAATGCTGCCAGTACGGCTTGCCAATAGGAGTGGTTTCAGGTATCAGTGAAGTACAGACAACAGCTGCTTGCAATGCGAGCGGCTCAGTTATTCCGACTGTATATTTTGCTATGTATTCATGCCTTCTGTTCGCGACCGCAACGAACAGATGAACATTGGCCAAGGAGTACGTTGCTGTTTCTGACCACCAACACCTCCAAGATGCTTTTGCACACCCCTGTGTCACTTGGAAGCGACCTAGTCATGACTGGTTTGCTCCCCGAAGGCAAGTTATCCCAAATCTTTGTCCCTTTTCCACTAAGGTTTCCAAGGTATTACCCGGCCATCATCAAGCTCTTGGCGTGGTCTTCCGATTCATGGCTTTGATGCAGTGATTTGATGATGTTTGATGAAGTGCAGAAAGATGCAAAAAGAGCGATCAGACAGGTGCCAGGCGTTTCGGCTCGAAACACTGTCCTTTCCAACTCTTTGGCCATGCAGATAACTTGGCCCCTCACGGAGCCCTTGTGACTTGATTGGAGAAGAATCACAATAAGAAGAAGGATCGTTTGCCCTTCATTTTTTTGAGGCTTCGAGCTTCAAGCTTCGAGCTTGGAGCTTCGAGCACCCATTTTTTTCTCCAAGTTGCTATGGAGAGGGGTCAAGGGAGCCTTGCAATCCATCCGCTCCCAATCCCTGTCAGTGTGCGCCAGCAGCATGCGGTCAGCGCATTCCAGCGGTCACTTGCATCATGTGGTGCCCTTTGTTTGTCGCTTTTTTTCGCCCTTAAAAGACTTAAACAACCTGAAAGGAACATCCACAAATCATGGACACCAGTGACATGATCATGATGACAGCGTGATATGTTTTGCAACGCTCATAGGGGACATGACTCAGTTGCGACGCTCCTCTAAGGAACTGGCAGAAAGATGTGCGGCTCTTGCACGTTGCCATGGGTGCCGTTTCCGTGTTGGCACGGCACAGGAAGCCCTGCCATCTTTCCATGTGGCTTCGGAATACGAAGCCACGCGCTTTGTGCATGGGCCGGCAGCGGTGGCATATCGCGACACACGCAGGCATGGGCCAAAGCTTGCCTGTAGATGCTGGGGCAGGGCAGCCATCACTGACTAATTCTAGGCTGTCTGAAGGTCGTCGCAAAGCCGTATCAACCGTTGAAGAACCCTTGAAGCATTGGGAGCTTCAGATGCATGCGCTGGTGATAGTCATGATAAGCATGGAATATGTCACTTCAAAAGACTTGCAGGAACAAACTAAGAAGCTCGAAGAGTATAGTGATTGGGGGTACTACGGCCAATGGGCGGTGGCATTGGCAAAGGTCCTCCTTGAGAAAGGTCTCTTGAACGTACCAGATTTGAGTCGTGCCTTGGGCATGTGTGAGAGCCAGGACCAGGGTTGGGCGGTTCCCAGTGCACGGTGCTGTTTGAAAGACAGCTTCTGTTGTGATGTTTCTGAATGTTTCTTTCCCAAAGCACCCGCAGGATTCTGAATTTCTTGTGGGGGACCAGGTGTGCGTGAAGCAAAGTTGGCCAGGGAGGCCGCCATCAATGTGGCGAAGACCTCACCTGCCCGTCCCCGGGAAGTTGGAGGCTCTCCCAGGCACCGTTGTACGGAAGCTGGAGAGATCAGATCCGAGTTGGAGACCTTTTTTCGCTTTTGCTCAAGATCTGGGCTGCGGCTTGACCTTGGAGGAACCTCCTGAGGAACCCTGCTATTTGGTGGAGTTCCAAATGCCATCAGAGCAACAGGATGGCTTGGGAGTCGAATCCTCTGAAAGTCTGCCCGGTACACAGCGAATTCACGTCGAAGTCTTTCAAAGTTGGCTTCAGTCACAGGCACTGGCAGACGTGAAACATTTTGATATTGGTATCTTGATATATCTTAGCAAATCTTGATATTTTGATATATCTTGTTCTAAAAGATTGAAGGTTTTTGAAGGTTTTCTTTCTTGGCCTCAGTTTTTGTCTCAACTTAACAGAGTCACCCTGAAGGCGTCCAGTGCGTCCTCCAGGGCCTCAATGACGCAAGGCTCTGGGCACATGGCACTTACAAAGGCTCCAAAGCGTCGCTCGCTGAAGCAGAGCTTGAAGACCTTGCTCCAAGACATGCACGATGGAGCGCCGAAACAGAGAGAAAGCTTTGAAGAAAAAGATGAGAAACACCAGAAAGATGAGGAAGATGAGAAAGATGAGGAGGAGAAAAACAGAAAGAGAGAGAGGGAAGAAGGGTGGAAGAGGGAAGGGAAGAGGGAAGGGAAGAGGGAAGAAGATGAAGCACCCGAAGAGAAACACCATCACCTTCCGCGTGCAGAGGTGGAGCAAGCTGCGGTGGAGAAGGAGGGCTGTGAGGTACCTGGACAACGACTCACTGAAGCCTTGCTGGAGAATTTGTCAAAGCTAATGGCAGCAACTGCTGTAGCCAGAGCCATGGAAGTCATCGAATCTTTGGGTGTTGAGCCTTTGGGGCCTTCTGTTGTTGCACGTGCGTGGGTAGATCAAGACTTCAAGAATTGGCTGCTGGAGGATGCGAATGCAGCTATCCAATCCCTAGCCAAGGTAGCCAAGGGAGTCAAGGCAGACTCCAATCACGTGAAAGTGACAGTTGTGGAGTCGACGGAGAAGGTGCACAACTTGGTGGTTTGCACGTTATGCTCGTGTTATCCTGTCAGTCTTTTAGGCTTATCTCCATCGTGGTACAAGTCGCGTGAGTATCGCATTCAGGCTGTCGAGAGGCCCAGAGAACTTCTCCAGGAATCCTTTGGACTGGAAATTCCTAGAGATGTAAAAATCCAGGTTCACGACTCCAATTCTGAGCTACGACACCTTGTTCTGCCCAGACGGCCAGCATCCACTGAAGGTTGGTCACAGGAGGAACTAGCAGCACTGGTGACGCGGGACACGATGATCGGAGTCGCAATACCTGAAGTTTGAAGATGTACACTGCGGGTGAACATGGTCAACGAGTACGTCAATGTGACATGATTTCGTTCTGGTCTTCTATGTCTATCTAGTGTCGGTGAATAGGAAAGGCATGTTGATCTTCAGACCGTGGGCCAGGAATGGCATGTGTCCGGTCGACCCTGAGATATCTAAAATGTTGAGTGTGGTGGAGGAGATGCGGATGACATCAGACAAGCAAGAGTGTTCCTAAATCACATGGCAGACTGCGAGACTTCAAGACGATTGGAAAAGAGATCGGGGAATGATTCGGGTTGCACATGTTGTACGAGCCTTTCGAAAAGAGTTCATCCAAGATTGATTGACTTATGAGAAGTCAGACAGATGCCAGGCACCCTCGCACACTGGCAGAAGAAGTGCTGCATGAGCCCCAGACCTGTCCACTGCGAGAGAAAGGGCAGGACAGGCACCTGTGAATCCAACTCGGTCCAATGCACTAAGCAGATGATGTACAACACGCTGAATCCTCGTGACATGAGCTCACTATATCTCATTATGATTTATCTGTATTTATGATCATTTGTGTACCTCATTCATCCTCATTCCATGGATTCCACTAGCTCTGTCAGCTATGTTGAGAAACGGCTCCTGCAGTCTTGGGATTGGAAAAGCTCCGGCACAAGCGAAGGCTTCGCACACCACTTCCAGGGCCGTGTGGGTCAAAGGGACTTCTCGGCCGCCTCGCGAGTTGGCCGCGCGTCGCATTGTACAGCGACCTGGCCGAATTCTTTGCGAAGGAAAGCATTGGTAGATATTGGTAGGGGATATCGGGGATATGTCACGCAATGCCATGTACATGTCAAATGCATCATGTCACATTTGCAGGCCACTCAGACACGTTGGGAGTGCCGCAACTATCGAATCATGAAATACTCAGGTTGAAGGTTTAGGGCACCGGTTTCTTCAGATTGCCGGTTTGCCCTTCTGGGTCTGAAGGCACCTGCCCAGACGCCAAGCACCTGCCTGACGCTTCAATCTGCAATCCAACTTTCATGCGCCGCCGAAGCCACTGTGATGCAATCCCAATAGCACGTGAGCAGCTTGCGACAGCTTGTGAGAATATGTGAGAATCCTTGGGGAGAGGAACTGTCTTCTGCCGAGGACAGCAGGGACAGAGAGCCAATCCTGTGAGGTTGGCTCCAAAAGTTGCGGAGGTGCACCAGTGCAGTAGTGCAGCGGGCTTCTATCGCTGAACATGATTTCAATCACGAACAAGTCTAGACCATCGCAGTAGCAGTCCATGCGGAGAAAGTTGCACGCACACACACACACACCATGTGACACCAGCTCAAGTCCATGGGATTCCATGTGCACTAGGAGCGCAAGTGGAAGGAGGATGCAATCTCAGCTGCGCAGGCACATCTCTTCAGCGTCATCTTTTGAGGATCCAGAACAAACCAACATAGAAACAGATAGAACTGGGGTGAGCCTCGCCTAATGTGAAAAATGGGGACTCCTCCTTCAAACTAACAGACATCTCCCAGACATCTACCAGACATCTAACAGACATCTAACAGACATCTAAGATGACTACAGCAGTGTGTACATCCATTTTCCTGTCAGGCCCAGCCATGGAGACCTTCATGGGAGTGCCCTAATTGCAGTACTTTGACTTGGCTTCTCCAGTTGGCCCAAGTTGCTACAGCCAGTTAGTCTCGAGGCAAATTCCGAGGCGTTCTTTGTTTGGAGTGCAGCCAAGGCGAAAACCGTTGACGCCCCACCCAGTGCCAGCCAAAGAGTGCTCCGCAACACACAGTGACAAACCTTTGGTTCTTTGGCTGCAAATTGTTCCGACAATTTCAAGTTTGGAGTTGCTTAAACGAGTGGCTTGGCAGGCAGCAAGGTTCCCACAGTGAAGAGCGCTGCAAAAATAAAGTAAAGTCAGACATCAAAACTTACAAATTAATTTGCATGTATGTGCATGTGCATTTTTCTATCGATCTATCTATCTATCCATCTCTATCTCTATATATATATATATGTATGTACATACCGAAAAAACAATACATCTCTCTCTCTCTCTCATTCTCTCTCTCTCTCTCATTCTCTTTCTCTCTCTATTCAATATGTATATACTTCTTTTTTCGTCGTTTTCTCTTTTTTCACTTTGAGAAGTTTCTGAATGAAATTCATCCGCCGAGGTGAGGTCAATCAGGGCTTGGAGGCCTTCATGGGAGTCACTCGACCAGTTTCACGGCCATGCCCCACTGCCACGAGTGCATCCACTCCACTTAGACTTGCATGCGTTGCATCCACTAGGCTTCTAATGCTTCTATCCACCTACATCTTCTATTCAAATCTATTTTAACATCTATTTTCTAATCTATTTGTTTGATTTGGAGCTGCCTTCAGATGTCTCCATTTCTTTGAGCTTCGCGTTTTTCACCTTTGCAAGCGGAAATGTAACGAATAGTATGCAAGTATTGGAAGGGGCTTCATGTGGTGCAAGGTCACGAGCGGAACGAAACGCATCAACAGGTAATTTAATGTGAGGCTCGGATGTTTACCTTTCACATGGGGTCTCTTGTTGGCTGGAAATCAGCTTTGCAATGCAGGCTGCCGAGTTATTCGTACTTAGCAACATTTACACAACAAAGTGCGAGTGGGCTTTTGATTCATGGGTGTGAGACACCATTGGCACATGTCAAGCTCCTTTCGGCTTTTTGTCAGGTTGTTTGGAGACTAAAAGTATGCGTTGAATATTATAGTCACGTGGTATCATGTTGAAAATGTACAGTATCGATTCCGAGCTTGGGCGTGGCACAGATCGAATGAGAATCAAGATGCAAAGTATGGTCAACGCTGTACGCACTTGATTGTTCTTTCCTTGGTGATTTGAGCTCGCCAATGTTCAGTAGACATTGCTTGCGATAAAGCGGAAAGACCACAAAGCGAGCCATTTTGGACCCTTGTGCTAGAAATCCAAGCTTTGATGCGCTTTGATGGGTTTGGTTCTGAACCAAAACTGACTTGCTTGCCTAGACAGAGCATGGTTGTCTGCAATGAAGGCATAGTGTGACTGCTTTGACCTCTCTGGAAGTGCTGGTGCCAAGGAAAGAACGGCCCGATAAGGGGCCGGAGCCACAGCTGACTGTGGAGGCAAACTTGATGCCGGCGTGGCAGCCCCGTGTGCCTTGGATGAGGGGAGGGAGCTTGTCCAAATTGATCAGAGAGACCTTGAGCACGGCGGTCTTTGGAAGGGACGTACAACTGAGGCAGTTGCGAATCTTCGCCGGAGGAGAGAGCTCTTTTCGAGCCCTGGGAAGCTTTTCACGACACCAAGATGGGCTCAGAACATCTCAGAACTGTTCTAACACAACTGAGATAAGTTCTCCGGTCTCCAGCCCAGATAGGTTCTGGTGTGCTCTGGCGTCAAGGTTGGGTTCAGGAAGGAAGGTTCGGGAGATTTCAGGAGTCTTGGGATTCCTTGCAATTTCTCGGGTCAGCTTGAAGGTCGGGTCTCGAAAAGTGAGAGTCTTCGAGGTGAAGGTGAGTTTCTGGAATGTTCGGGGGCTGTTTGAGCTGTTTGACAGCCCACATGCCCAGGTCACCTGGATCTTAAACTGGAACGAACCGACGCTAAGCGTGGTCCCAAAAGACAACATGTTGGGCTGCGGGTACTCTCTCTTTGAGAGTCAGCTGTTTTATATAGAGTTGTTATCTATTCTTTTGTAACTGGTATGTAGCTTTATAATGATCTCATTCTTATTCCTGGTTTTTTGAAGCCAATCGTCTCCAGGATATGGGCCTCCAAAAGGTTCGCAGAGGCAGGCGCCAAGGAACTCGAAGAACTTCATCTAGAAGCCAGGCAGCATGCAGTGACTACCTTGGTGTGGGAGCTGGCTACGCTTCGTTGAAGACTTGTACCAAACATTACCACACCTTTCCTTCAGCTTGAACGGCTGAGATGCCAAGGTGTTGCCAACCAACAAAACACGTTTGAATAAATCGATATCGCTGCCTGGTGTCACCTCCAAGACTTGTCTGAGAGAAAGCTGAGATCCAAACCCTGGGATCAGTCAATGCTGTGGGTGCGACTTCGGCCACAGTTGATGCACAGTGAATACATTTGAATTCCATTGAATTCCAAGGTCAGGAAGTGCGAAGATGACGGCGACGCGGAGACGCTGTCGCAGTCCGACACCAAAACTGTAGCGACGACCGGCCTCTCAGAGGCAGGAGTTGGGAAGGGAAGTAGAAAGAACAGCTCTGCGCCTTGCCAAGTTAGGAAAGAACGGGGTTCAATTTCAATGATATGCCTTTCTGGGATTTCATCTTGCAGCTGAAATTGATGTGATGTATCCCGAGCAGCGTTGAAGCAAGGAGGCTATTGGTATTGAGTCTCTACTGAGCCACGATGCAGATGCCCACAGTGAGCAGACCCTCGGATCAAATCATACGCCCTAGGACAGCAGAACAAGATAGGCCAAGGAACTCGACAATCACAACAACTGAAGAACCTATGGCATTGTGGAATCCAGGTGTTATGGGTCCAGATTGAAGAATTTGAAGAACAAGTCCAGATTGTACGCCTGAAGGAGCTATTCGGAACTGATGGCACCGGATGCTGCCACTGCTCCAGCTGAGGAAAGCCACTGGTCCCGGTTTCACGCATGCGCTGTAAGTAACCACCTTGACATTTTTGACATGCCACAGGTAGACAACAAATGTCAACATATCAATCGAGTCACCATATCAATGTCACATCAAAGGACTTTCACCTCTTGCATCCTCTCCAGAGTCCGAGGTTTGCAACTTCTCCTTGCCAGATTGCATCTGGATTAGCACTTGGCATTGGCAATGGGGCACGTCAAAGGCTGCAGTTGCAATCTGGAGTTTGAGATGCAGATGTTGTCACTTGCTTGGAAAATCTTTGAAACTGAGGCAAGAGGAATCAGCAGGACTTTCTCCTTTGCGAGAGTGGCTCTTCAACACCGTCAGGCAGGGCTTAGGAAACGGCAATGCAAGAGTTGATAACGCGTGGAAATGCGAGTGAAGATGTGGCCAAGAGACAAGTTGGATCAAGTTGGCTGCATATTTTTACAACATCTGACTTCGTATGACTGCGCTGCATAGCCAGGGATGCTGCCAAAGAGGCGCTCGGCGAGAACTTTGAGCGAATGGCTTTGGTGGGCAGCGTTGGGACCTTACCCAAGCAGCTGCCTTGCGGATCGGTGTCAGATCGCTCGTGTCACGTTGATGCCATCAGGTTGCTTTGCAGATCGATATCCCGGCTTCAGCCTGGTGCCCAGTGAGGTCCAGTGAGTCACGAGTCATCTATCCACAGGACGCCACAGGTCTTCCCGGCTCCCGAGGATGTGGATGCAGTCACCTTCACCACTGAAGCAGTGGATTGCATCCAAGTGCTTCAAGCGACTGCTGCGGCCTTGCGGCAGCAGGAGAAAGCGGGGTGAAGAAAGCAAAAGACAGCAAGAGCTATGCAAGAGATACCAATTGATTCTGATATCGCGTGACCTGACAAAGCCCATCAACGTGGCAGATATCGGCACATATCAATTGACTCTTGGAGCCTTGGGAACACCAAACAATGGACCACATCTCGAAGCCATAATTCCATCATCGATTTCTTCCTCAGTGACAGGAGCCCGAACTCGATGTGCAAGTCATTGCGACCGCACGAGTTCCCATCTTGATAGCCAGCGCCCAAGTTCCCCGACTTCCGCAACTTCCACAACTGAAAGTATTTTGAAAGTGGAAGCACTGGAAACTTCTGCTTCAACTTTCATCTCGGCTTAGGTTTCGACGGCAGACCATACGGTCCGTATGGACATGTCCGTGAATCAAAAGCTCCCCGTTGCGTGGCTGGAGTTGGGAACCTGCTGAGGCAACGTTTCATGCCATGTCTCCCGAAACATGAGATGATTGAGATGCTTTAAGGAAAACAAGGATTAAGATGGATTCAGAAAATTAAACATGACTATAAAACATTATAAACGTTAAACTCGTGTATCAATGTGTACAATATGTCGCACACTTGCATTGAACTCACCCACTTCCATGGGTGCGCTGTTGCCCTGTTCACCCTTAATCCTTCCGAGGATGAGCACGCTCGCTGGGTTGGAGACTTGAAAGTCTTTAGGGAAGAGCAGCAGATTGCCCGTGATTTCTTGAGATCTGTAAAATATTGGCATTCTCAGCGTCAGATTCCTGGGACAAAAGAAGGAGGCTACCCAGCCTTAGCTTGGCTATTCTTGGCACTTCATGTGCTCACGATTCATTTTTCTGCGACTCAGAGACCTCTGAGAGTTCTTCAGTTGCTCAAGGAGTTCTTCACTTTGCACACGGACTACGTAGACATCACACCCTGGTGTGCGGCCCCGCGGACTAAAGGCTTCTGGCCATTTCCTTCGATCCAGGATCCAGTGACGAAGTTTCACGGAGAGAGAGGAGGCGGCCGAGGCCAACAGAATGTTTTGACCCACGAGATCCCTGCAGCCACACAACTGCTGTACGCAGGCGAATTCCGCCGGGCACAGGTGTTGATTGCAGCTGCTGAGCGCACTGGGTCCATTGCACCTCTGTTTGAACCGAGAAAACGACCTACATCTTTACCTGTTGAAAGCAGAGGTGGCATCGCGCTCATATTAAAAGCGGGAAAAATCTGGGCCGTGGAGCCACTGGTGGTGCGCCTACGTGGTGGTTGGACGGCTCCATTCCTCCACCGGTGCGATTGCCACACTGAGGTGCGCGCACGAGTCCACAGCATTGATGGCACGGGCCTTTTGACACCTTTTCCAGAGCTGAGAGCCGCGATGGACTTCACACCATCTGAGTTTGTCTCTGCAGTTGCGCATTGTGATGGGGAACAGCCTGGAGTGCGTCGTTTGGAACGTGACGATTTGCAACTTTGGCAGGATATGTGTGAATTGCTTCAGAAAGGTAAACGTTGAAAACCTTTTCAAAACCTTTCTCAATTGTGAAAAGAAGCCGCTTGGACTTGCAAAAGCAGAGCCCAAGTGCAGGCCTGGTAGAGATAGCTCAATGAAAGGGCACCAGGCCGCAGTAAGTGGCAAGGCAAGATGAGGCAAGGAAAGAAATGTATACAGAGAAAATAGGCGAGAGAGAGAGGGAGCAGGCAGCATGCACATGCATAACGTGATGTTTGATTTTGGTTATCTCGTTGAGTGGGCCGAAAGGCCGAGGTCGTAAGTGCATTTATTCTGACCTGCTGAAGTCGATTTTTGACACTGGTGTTTTGCCATGCCTCATTCATGCACGGACTGACTCTGGAACAGTATATTCTACGTTAGCTGCCATTTGTGCAGCATTTTTACGAAGCACTGCTTTGTCCATACCGGATGATCTGGCTTCAGATGCCCTCGGAGTAGGCTGCGAACGGGGATGTTTCACAACAATACGAATTGTATACACATGTCCGCATAGTACAGATGTACAGTCTCCCCAGCGTTCGGCATCCTTCCGTGCAGGAACAATTCATGTGAAATGTGTGCCACCCTGACATTGCTTTGGTTGCGAGCATTTGGTCTTTTAGTGGAGGAGGAACCATAGCTCTACTATGTACATGCTCCTTTTCAATGACCGGTCGCTCTTGGATTTTTATGTAAGGTCTCAGACAGATGCTTGCTGCACAGTTCAGGGAAGCGGAGACTGAACATGATCCTTGTGCCTTTTTCCTGATTGCCCAGGCCAATTATTCCCGCAATGGTAGGCCGGGCAGTGTGAGATGCAAACACATTGCCAGAGATGGCAAGAGGCATTTAATCATTGACTCCATCCAACCAATGAGAAGCCCTGGCAAAAAAAGCTCCATGACTCTCTTGCATCTTGAGCCCAACCAATTCTGCCGCTGCCTGGCTCAAGACCATTCCCGTGGGAACTTTGCAGGATTGGACGTTGTGTCAGGAGCAGCTTAGGCGGGCATTGGCGTGTTGCACAGGGTTTCTTTCATGAGCTTCGGTACTGCATGCCACGATGAATCACTGTTCAATCACTATCGCCAAGATCCAAGTTTTGTGACGTGGAGCTGGATGTGCCCAGCCTGTTTGGCTCAAAGGGTCAAAGCAATCCTGACCCGAAAGACATCGGAAGACTTTCTTCACATGGCGGGGCCGCAAAAGCGACGGCTGTGGGGCAAGCAAGAAGCCCCAACTGCGTATTCCGACAGCCAAATTGCCAAGAAACGCAAGATCAGTGTTGCTTCCGAAGACCTGCTGGGGACCGTGAGACTAGTGCTCAGAAACGGTCGCTTGGATGGAAGTGGATGCGAGTATGATGCAAGTGGTGAACTTGTGGTGAACTTGTTCAGTTGCTTTGCTAATTCGAAGCTGGACGCCAGGTGACGACCTGCATGGGCGAAGCAGGGCTTTGCTTTACATGATACTGACACAAGAGCAGGACTATGATCCAAAGCTTTTGGTGCAGTGCCTCGCCGACCTTCGCCACGTTTTTGTGGCGCGCCTTTGCAGCCGCTGTCAACTAACAAGTCACTGTGTCACATCTGTCCTCTCCACAAAGTGAGCGCTAAGGTTTGGAGTGCCGCTGTTGGCAGACATGCTGCGGATTTTGATCCACGGATTGAAACCGCCGTCCTTGGCAGGTTCCTTTGATGCATACCAAGTGAGTTCTGGCACTCAAAGTCACAAATCATTTGATTTCTTCAGGCGGCATTTAGATGAAATTGCCAAAGTTTTTCTTTGTGGTTCCAGGAGATGATGCCGCCCCAACAGCAGGCTTGCCAAACAATATGGTCATGAAGACCTTGCAGGGTCTGAGAGCATATCAGGCTCGTTCGGCACTGATTTTTTCAAGGTGTGCTTGGATTGGGGTACTGCGAAGGATGAAGTCTTTTGGCAGTTTGAGTCCTATTGTACGGTCGGTGAATCATAGAATCAGTCAGGTCGTTGGATTTGGGGCCTCACGTTCCAGCTGGTAACTGGTAAAGGAGACATGGCGCGTTAGCATCGCCAGCCGGGCCGTCATCATTAGTTTGATCCCCCCTCCTCTTTCGCATCATCATCACCACCACCATCATCACCACCATCCTCCTCCTACCCAGTTTCAACTTTCATCCCCTACTCTCGGCTTCAAGCAATTTTATATTCTGGGTCGGAGTCCTGCTGGTAGATTTCTTCCCAGTGGGCCCATTGCCTGATGTCAAATCATGTCAAGCTTGAAACTTCCAGGTGAAGTTCATGCTGAACGACTTCAAGGTTGAGTCGCAATGGACGGTGCACTACGCTGAAGCCATTCAATGGCACAGAGCTATGTCCGCGATGAAGAAAAGCGCCCAAGAGCGTTTGGAAAAAACCGTGGAGTCTGCCCCTCCCATCACGATGAGGGAGGTGGCTGAGGTGACTTGGTGCAGCAACGAATGGAGCCACGAATCACTTCTGTGTATAGGATCTTCAAGCGGATGGAATTATGTGAATCATGATGAATCCCTATGTTTATTGGCAAATTCAAGTGTTTCAGTTCTCGCGCTGTGCAGATTTGGTTGGCTCGTCTTGAGGCAATGGTAGCAGCTCCGTCGATTGTGCTGACGTATGTTGCCTCGATGTCCTGTTCCCGGAAGAGGATCAGTCGCCAGCTGCACACTAGCCCAGCAGCCAAGCTGGGATGACAACAGGATACAAATGACATGTGACATTTGACGACTTGTGACGTATAGCCCGTGTAAAATGTGTAAAATGTGTAAAATGTGTGAGTGAGATTGAGTGAGTGGCATGCAATGCCGGGCACATTTCAAAACAGAGGCGTTTGGTGACGTTTGGGCCTGGGCAAGGCCATGGGATGGAGTCTTGGGCCAAGGTACAGCATACACCAGCAATTATAGGAGTCTCGGATGCAGCTCTCTTGGTCCATCTTCGCCTCAGCCCATGTTTCCTTCCCACCGCAGAAGTCAGGTTGTGCCAACATAAGGGCCAATCGGTCGCAGTTTCTTACCTTTATAGCATAGATATGCATAGATCTCATAGTATTGGTGGTAGGTCATTCAATTAGCATGATCGTCGGTGTGACGCTTTCCATGCACAATTTTGTTGAGAGACACCAGTACTTCCCTCCAAGGCATTTCACACACGGAATCCATTTGGATCCTTCAGCACGTTGTTTTTCATTGGTGCCAAGGCTGGCAATCCAACAATGGTTGGAGTTGAAGGCTTTTGCCAAAAGCCACAAAGATCGGAAAAAAAAGGACAGACCTTGCAACTTCCATATTCCATATGGTTGGACAGATGGAGAAGATAAGGCAAATTAGAAATCTGTAAAAACAGATCAAAGGAAGCTTATATAGGAAAGCAACCTCGTCGGAGATATGGTCAAGTGCACCGCGACTTAGTCATCGCACATTGGGAATGCATGAGACATCGTCGAGACATCGTGGGGAACGCAGGAGGGAAAACCATGGTTGTGTGGCAGTCACAAGAGTTCGCTCGACAGTTTTCCCTTGAGTGTTGCGCCTGCCACGGTCTCTGCACTCTGCTCCTACCACAGTCTGCAAGCGGACAAGGAATTTATGAATTTTTATGCACACAATTTTCCCTGCTGCTTTTACACTGTTCAGGGAGGTGCCACAAGGTCCCGCACTTGCGGCAAGAGAACGCATAGATTGATAGATGATAATAGATGATGATAGATGCACAGATGTGATATGATGTGATTAGATATGCAGATATTGGGGTAGGCATACTGTGAGGTGGCAGGGCAGCCAAGCCCAGAGTGAGAGAGAGGCAGCTTTGCAGACAGTAGACAGGCAGATAGAGATACAGTAAATTCGCAATACATGACAGTATATGAAATATATATACTCAATGTTCCCAGGGATAGATCGATCGATAGATAAATAGATAGACAGATTGACACGTCACATAGATTGTACAGACACAGGCAGATGGATAGAGAGATAGATGGATAGATAGAAGTAGCGTGACCAATCTCGTAGCAGGGCTTCCTAGTGTTGCCTGTATTGGGCGCTTTGTGGCCAATGGACAACCTCGTCGCATTTGCATTGGAAACAAATAAGCCCTTATATAAGATTGGCTGGACTACCCTACATGGGTAAGGTCATTTGGGCCCAGGGAGAAATACCTAGATAGACTACAGTAGATGTAAACAGATGAATAGCATTGAATAGATAGGAAGGATAAAAATGGATAAACATACGATAGATAAACAATTCATAGATAATATGACATACTTAAATCAATGCATATATGTGTACATGTAGCAGTATATAGAGATCGATCAGGGGACGGAAGAGGCAAGAGAGATTTTAGATCGATAGATTATGGATATGATGGGCTACGTATTCTTTGGATCCAATTTAATGATTTGCATCAGCCCGAGCAACGCATGGACTCCAAACTTCCAACTTCCACCCAGCGGGGACAGCGCCTCAGGAGGTTCAGAACTCCTGGCGCTCTTCGGTCGAATTTGAGAGTCTTGGACTTGAGAGGCCTCTCCTGTCGTTTTGAAGCAGCGTTGCCATGCTTGGAACTTGCCATTTCCAACTCTGAGGAAGGTACAAATGGCGCGCAGAGAGCGAAATTTGATTTCAAGCATCAGCACGGCCATCGAGAGATCCTCCACGCAGGCCACAAGTCGTTTCGAGGAATGCTTCGATCAAGCCAGCGTTCATAGAAACAGCTTGACACATTAGTACGCTTAAAGATGTTTATAGATGTTCAAAGATGTTCATAGTATGCCGTATTTGTTGCTGCTTTTGTTGTCGCAGAGTTGTACTGTGCTGCTTTTAGGTGGGGAACCTGCTGCAAAAACTCATTGGTCTTGAAGACCTGGCGATTACCAGCCAGGAAGCGGTCGCACGCCTGGAGGAAACTTGGCAGCGTCCGGTCTTCAAAAAGTGGCCACATCCTTGTCACAATTGGGAGAGCCCACGCATGTACATCATGTAGGCATACATAGACATATCATTGAACATTCAATTCATTAGTTTCAATGACCTTCAAGTTTTTTTCTCCCATCGCCTTCTCAAAGAGTTCAGCAGAGCTTCAAGGTTGTTATATAGATGTTGTTAGTGTTTTAAGGTTCTTCAATTCGTTCAATTTTCTTACTATTCATTGAATTCTTATAATTCATCCATTAGGACATTGAAACAGTACTTTCTAAATTTCTTTCAGTATTTCTAAATGCATTTTTTTCATTACATAATGTTTTCTGTATTTTCTTTTCTTCACAGCTCTTTCC
>VSDK01011578.1:51134-66717 GCA_009767595.1 Symbiodinium kawagutii | reverse complement strand
TCTTTCCCTGAAATTTTCCGACAGGAGGCACCTCCGCAAGCTATCACCAAGCTGCGGACCTCGGTCCGCAGCCTTCTCGGCAACAAACACATCAAGGAGAGATGCGGATGGAGATGCGGATGGAGATGCTCAGAGATTGGAGATGGATGGAGATGGGAGAACTCAGATGTCAAGACATCATCGCTTTGCCATACTTTCACCCTTTGTGCTAACAATCTCTCTTCGAGGACGTGGAGAAAGAAGAGAGAATGGATAAAGCAGACAAGAGGAAGCAGGACGCGGGGGAGCTGGGCAGGAAGACGAACGGAAACCAGAACTTGCCAAAGTTCTTTCGAATTTTGCAAGCGAAGGGGGTCAGACAGATGATGGTACTTCGGACCACAGCGGATCCCTCATGGGATCTCAAGGCATGAGCAACAGCGCGGAACTGCGCAGCACAGCAAGGAACAGCAAGGAACGGAAAGGCACCAAGTTGAACCAACAGCAACGGCCCCCAGGACAAAGTGATGGAGCTCTTCTCAGACAAGGGCTCCGCGCTGCTTCCACACGTGCTCTCGTTTGTTTCTTTGCGACAGGCAGAACGATTCGTGAAATGAAAATAACAAGAGAGACAAACAGATGAAACAAAATGGATTGAAATGGCACAACATTTCAGTGCTTTCATCATCTTATATTCTGTTGATTCGTTTTGTTCTTCTCGCCAGGTGATGCATTGCAGAGCCATGTCCATACATGGGCTGGAGGCGTCCAATATCTATTTGAAGCGGGCAGCTGAGTGGCCCAGGGAGACAGAGGACGAAACATTTTTGTTGTGAAGATTTTGAAAATAGAAATCTATGAACTTGGTCTATGGTTGTTTCGCTGTGAGGCAGAAACTCTCTACATTCCGTTTCAACGCCGATTTCGTGAACGGCATATGCCAGACACGATCAGGACATGGCTCATGTTGAGTCAGACTTGGAAACCCTTCAGCGTTTGTTCTGGCTTCGCCTTCTCAACTATGCAAGTGCATCATCGGCCCCTCAACAATCCTAAACTTTCAAGCATGTTATCATGTTTATGATTTCTGCTGTTCGCGGCAGGACGGCGACTGAGTGTGAGCATTGAAACGCAGGCCAGAATAGATAGGGAGGGTTCCGACCTTTTTCACGTGTTTCCTTCACACGTAAAGCCTTGTCATTGAGAAGCCTTTTGAAAACGTGAGCCCTGTGCAACTTGCCCTGCCTCAAAGGGGTGCTTTGCATTGCTTCGCTGCTAGGTGAGGCAATTGATTCGATTGTTTAATACTCGGTCCTTCTCCAAATTCTTCAAGGAGATCGACCTTCGCGAAGTTCAGACCTTGGAACAACAGGGAATGAAATGCAATGAATTCCGATTCACTCTGCGCTTGGTGATTGGTGCTTCTCATTCTGCATTTCTTGTCCCAGGCGCCCAAAGAGGTCAGCTGATTTTGTTTGCGAATAGTGGTAGCATGTGGTAGCAATATTGGCCTAGGTAATGCATAGTGCAGGTAACGCATAGCAATGCCATCTTCAGGTCGGGTCACAAAAGTGAGGTTGTTTGCAAAAGCTGCGCGCAGCTGTGCAGGCTCTTAAATCTACCTGCTTGTCTCCCTGCATGCCTCACATGCTCTCTTTGACCAAGTTGTCACTGGCATTCGTGTCAAAGGCTCGTGGGGTTTTATCACTAGTGGCTTCAGTCAGAGCAAAAGCCAACCATCAATCCCTACAATCCATATCGCGTGTTCATCAAATCCGAATCGATATCTGTGACTCCATCCTTGAAGGAGTGGGCAAAAAGCGATCTCTCTCGAATCTGCAAGGCTCTTCCGCAAGGAGATGGGCCCTGTGGATAATTGTGCTAGTATAGGGCCACAGAATCAATTTCACACATTGAAATGAGTTCGTCCCCTGAAAACCCAAGTGGAATGATATATGTGTGTGTATATATGTACCTACGTATTTGTATATTTATATGTATGCATGTAAATGCAACACGCATGAGCACACCAGGTGTAGTGAAATGCCGAGCAGCGAGGTGTCGACACTTGAGCTCGGTAGGAATGAATACCTGTCAGGTTCTGGCGCATGGTCATGGCATATGCACCGCCATGAAGAATTGATGAAGCAAAGACTTGTGGATTGGTTCTGACATGTTCTAACTTTTTTCCCCTCCATGTGCTTCAAAACCATTGCAAAAACGCAAGCAAACACTTCGCGAGGATATCAACCTTTGGTTTTGACTTGTTGGGACATGTTGGGACTAGCTTTGTAAACTGCATTATCTGGGATTGGTAGGCTCAACTAGTACGCAACCCTTGCTCAACCATATATTTTATTCGCAAGTGGGTCACAGAATAGATGATCCTGGCTCAAATGATTGGATGTTCGATGGCGCAAGTTACAAGTGTGCCCACGTTGGAATTCCTGATGTCAAGGAGCCTCGTGCGAGAGCTATGACCGGAAGGGTTCCCTGGTCGTTGGATTCGTCCAGGGTGAAACCGCACGGGGTTTTGCCAATACCTCTGCGCGGTAAAGTCATTGCCTTAGAAAGTCCGTGGTTTGCCCGTCAGACTTGATTGACTTCAACCAGTCGTGGTCTCCAGTATCCAATCCCCTTGCTTGCAGGTCATTGTGTTGCCAGTGGCCTCAAAAACAAGCGCATCCCTGAAACGTAGAAGATCTTTCAATAGCACAGCTGGTCAAGTGCACATGGCCGCTACAACTTCTCGCGGACCATGTGAGCAGCGGACAAAAATTTGAATGAAGAGAGTCGTCTGGCCCAGCCGTGAGGTTTTCACAGTAAGTCAAGAATATAAGGAAGGGTGACAGAAGGCAGAATGTTAAAGCCTTCAAAACTGATAGTGGGCTACCCAACTTTGCTTAGTGCACACTCAGGAAGTATTTTGTCCGCAAATTGCTCATGTGGTTTGCTGCCAATGCCTCATAGAAATACATAGAAATACTATAGATGCAGCTTCTGATGAGCTGACTTTCGTGACAATGCCCTTGGTTCAATGCAGAGCGAGAAAAAAGGTCTAAAGTTCGTGTGCGTGGACCCTCTTCAGACCCAGTGATGTCTTGTATTCAAGCCACATGACATGGTTCGCAATACATTCTCCTCCAAAAGTGATCCTTTCTCACATGCAATTGGTGAAAGAGCGATGTCACGGACCGATGCAGGCAATGGCCACGTCCAGGTGTTCCCATCTCAGCGGGCCAGACCCTGGTACTTCACAAATGAGGCTAAATCATGTGGCGGAATCATGTGGGAGTGGCAGCAAAGCCAGGGCCTCCCAACAGTCTCTGAACACTCACAACATCCTGTGTGCACCCGGCTTCAGGCTCATTTTATTTGCATTTTTCATGCTAAAAACAATTTGCATTATGGTGCATTCCGCTACCATGGTGACACTTTCAAATCAATGCATGTTTGAGAGCAAGCACTTAACATACAACATATCATCATTATCATCATGATGCTTTCAATTTTCTGTTGGCACAGAGTGGAAGCTCCCCCTGAGATGTTTCAGGACGTAGCAGTTGCATTTTTTCTTTTGGAGTTGGCGCTTGGTGCTGCGCACTGCGCCGTGCTCACGCTGTGCCATGGAAGGGGGAGCCCATTGAATGCCGAAGCACGCCCATGCTTTGTCCAAGAGGCCATGCGACGACTTCCGAAGGAAAGAAGCTACGCCTATTTTCAAGATACACTTGTGATGTTTGTCAGGAAAGAGTCTCCCACCGGGGTGGTTTTTACCACAAATGCACAGCTGGCTGCGACTTTCGGGTGTGCGGAATTTGCAAAAAGGAAGCTGAAAAGAGCAATTACATTGTTGAGCCATGTACCTTTACGTTTCCCAGTGGTCTTGGTCCATTTGAGATTCGCAGCACCCGACTGCAATCCCACGACTTGAGCCAAGTATCTGGGCGACGAAGAGATCATGGAGAATGGGGTTTGAGAGAAAGCTTTTTTCAAAGGTCGCCAAGTTTGCGGCAGTGCTGGAGTGCGCTACACCAGAATGGAGTTGCGATGGAAGATGCAAGTGGAAAACGTTTCATTTCTGTCCAACTGTCTCCGGTGGCTCCAGTGAATTTTTCTGTCGAGGTGCGTGCCGCGAATAAAATCCCGGACGTTCCAGGGATAATGGTGGCATGGATGTATGCCCTCCAACTTGAGTGGCCTATGATTTTCAGTTTGATTGACAAGAGAGAAGAGGATGCAGCAACTGAATGGAATTTGCTCAAAGTGGGTGGCTTTGTTTACCTACAGATGTCGGAGCAAGAGCGACTCCAAGTAGTTTGTGCAAACTCGATAGCTTTTCATCCAAGTGGTTGCATCTAGGCATGGCAGACTGAGACTTGCTGTATTTATTTATATGCTTGAATCGGGTTTCCTGAAGCTTCAAAAGCCATGAAGGGTTTGATGGGGTCACTCTCCTAAGCTTTTGAATGTGCCAATGGGATCCAGTGGGAACTGGGCACCAAGGTATGCAGTTCTCTGCGGCTCAGCCTTGGTGTTCTGAATGGACGTCCAAATTGGTCGAAGCGCGAAGGTTCCAGAAGGTCCCCGCCCAAAAGTGGGCTGCTGCTGGTGCTCGCTATGTGTCTTGGGTGTGTCCTGAAGAGAAGATCCTGAGGCCCGGTGCTCGCCATGGAGGCTTTGCATTTCTCTTCCATGAGTTGGATGAGGCGCAACCAGAAAGAGAGCATCGAGCATCGTAACGACACGTTTTCTTAGACCTAGTGAGGCTAAGCAGGGCTAAGCGTTTCCCACCTGTTCGGGGGAATTTGATTCTGGACCTCAAGGTTCTGCCCAAGCTTGTACTCATAGACTGCACTCAGTGCAATTGTGATTCATCTACATTGTCCAAGTGTTACCCAGTCGAGTTAGTCCTACCGTTTGCTCTTTCTTTTTGATTGTCAATTGCCATTTGCTTTTGAAAGGGGCGGTTGCCTGGGAGGAAGATGTGGCTGGGAGAGACCGTTTCTTTGAAGTGGTTGGAAAGCCCCTTGGTGCTCCATATGGCAGCCCGATGACTTCTGTGGCTCACGAGTCCACTTTGCACTGCGCCTTGTCCTTCAGAGTTGTCGGGGAATGTCCAGCCACGACCAGACACATGGAGGCCAGTCAACGTCGGTGCTTCAAAGCAGCAAGCAACGGCCGCTGGGCGCTCTTGGCGCACATTTTGGCAGAGTTTCCGCAGTTGGCAACAGCAAAGGATGATACAGGTGCCAATCTCGCTGAGTTCTCGAGCGTTCCATCATCGTAAGAAGCCAATACCACGCACATAATATGCATCTGTATATGCATATGCTTGAAAAATGTTCAGTGTATGTCTATGCTGTCATCAGAATGATAGGATGGTCATGGTTTGAACTCTCCTGCGGATGGTTCTGCACAGTGGAGCACCGTGCTGGGCAGTGTGCCTTACTCAAGAAAGTAGCGATTCTCGTGCTTACTGCTGTAATGGGAAGCTAAGCAGACTAAAAATACTTCAGTCACTTCAGTGCCAAAAATCTTCAAATTTTTGTAGGTCAGACGGTGCTTCATTGCATTGCGTTGGGCAGACCTAAAACTCGGAGAGCTGCCGAACTGTTGCGCTTAGTGCATGCGCATCATGGAGACCTTGAAGCCACGAATGATCAAGGGCAGCTCCTGGGCTGAATTGAGAAATGTTGAGAATATTTGTTTTGCACCTTGTAATCTCTCGCAATCTTTAGCTCCTTTCCATTCCTTTCCCCCACTTGTCCACGTGAGATCTTTCAAGATTTTTACAGCACTCATAGCATCGTTGTCCGAGCACTTGACAGGCGAGCATACGAGCTTGGCGATCTGGTTTTTAAAGCTCAAGCCTGTGAAATCTGGGGGCTGTCACCTGATCTCTTTGCCGACCCCGAGGCGTGGCACCTTCTCCTCGGAACTCCTTGGGACTGCAAAGCCCTGCAACAAAATCGGAATCCAAAAGGTAGAAAATCATAGTAAATCCAATAAATCCATGTAGATCCTGCAACATTTCGATGCGGAGAAGCTTAGAATAGCACACTCAAACGGGGGCTGAACACTGCCTTTCCGGATTGTGGCGACTTTCTTGGTGCCAGGTGTGGTTTGACTACTGGGATGTGAACAAAGATGGGCATCTGTCTCCAGAGGAGCTCATTCCAGCATTGACCGCTGCGTATGAAGTCGGAGATCTGGGCAGACAGTGGATTGAAAGCTACGTGAACACTCACTACCGTCAACCGGTTCTGCAATAGCGACGCAATCTTTGTAGCATTTACTTTCGACGTACAAATTTATGAACCCACTGTTCCAACATCTCCATGCGCTCGCGAAGAAATGTTAAATTGAGTGCTGAATAGTGATGAACATGTGATGATTTGATTTTGTTTGGTGAAAAATGGTCGGTGCAGGTGAGATGGCGGCCCTGGATCCCAATGCTTTGTTGACTAAGAATGCCTTCCTTGGAAATGACGGTTTGCTACACAAGCTGCAGTCCAGTGAGGAGTTCATCAGTCTCCGTGGTCAAGAGGATAGCCCTCGGATTAAGATGCCTGCGCTCTTCCCCACCGAGGGCCGAAAGAAGCCAACCGCCGCAGACAAAGAAGCGGTGACAGTTTTCAGTGCCAAACTGGAGGAGTTGCCCCCCCGCCGCAGACAAAGAAGCGGTGACAGTTTTCAGTGCCAAACTGGAGGAGTTGAGAAAAAGCTTTGGTTGGGAACCTGGAAAATCAGCCCCCTCGAGCTCTCGACCTTTGGAGGTACCTGCTCCCTTTGCTGGCGGCGATATTGATCCACGCCGACGATTGAAATTCGCTGAAAAGATGCTGGCAGTTTCCTTTGCCAAGACGACTGCGAGAAGTGGCAAGGAATGGTTGAAGGGTTTTAGCATCGAATTTGGAGGAGATGATGCGGGCATTGATCATGGTGGCCTAACAAAGGCATGGGTTCAAGAGGTGGCACATGCCTTGTGGGGCAGCGAAGCTTTCTTTGATACAACATCTGCAGGAAGTTTCTTTAAGCCTGACAGCACCAGCGATATGCTTTTGCATGCTTTCCATGTACCCTCGGAATCTTTGTACAGATGGCTTGGCCGTTTCTTGGCATATGCTTTATATCAGCAATGTGTTTTGGATTGCGCTCTTTCGCCATGGGCCCTTCGTTGGCTCATGCGCGTCACAGAGACGCAAGCAGCTCTGCCCGCTCTGCTGAAAGAGGCGGCAGGCTCGTGGCGACGTGATGGGAGCGACGGTAGTAGCATTGCAACAATTTCTGGATCTGTGCTTCTTTCCCACATGGACGCTTGGAATTGCTTGGAGAAGATTTTATCACACTTAGGCTCTCTTCCCTGCAGCCTAGAAAAGAAAGTTGCATTGTGGTCGGTCACTAAGGACGACGTTGGCTTACCGCCGGAAACTCCCCTTCGGGTTTCAGGCCGGCCGAAGGAGGGGGTGGGTATACTAAGTCTGAGTTGAGATGCGTTGAGTGACACATTGACATGACTCATCATAACTCATGTTTCAGGAGAGCAAATTGAGGCCATGCGGGTGATTAAGTTCTTGTCCTTGCCTGAGGTGAACAGAATGAACAGATCGAGGCGACCTTTGATGGTGAAACTGTGACAGCTGTTCTTTCTGAAGGGCGACTCCACTGGAGCGATGGTGATGTGTGGATGAGATGCTCTGACAGCCCCATCCTGCTACATGCTCCGTTGCCTGTATGGGACCAGACCTCCACCGGAGATGATCTGCTCTTGGAAGACTTAGCCACCATGGATCCAGCGATGGCCAACAGCTTGTGGCGGGTTCGTTATGAAATGCCTGAGGAAGATTTGCAGTGGCTCACTTTCTCCTATGGTGGAAAGGAACTGGTCCCAGGAGGAGACGATCTTGAAGTTACTGCTGACAATCGTGCAGAATATGTTCGATTATGCTGTAAGGCTGCGTTGCTGTACACGTCACAGAAAGCCTTGCAAGCTTTTGGCGACGGATTTTTTGAGGTCCTGCCATCGAATTTGTTTGTTGGTGCGCCCGTGGATATTTTTCAATGGCTTCTTTTGGGGAACGCGCACATTTCAGATGCACAAATGGAGAAGTTGCAGCAGATTGTGATTCCAGAAGGTTTGGTTCCAAGACATCTGAAAGATTCAGTGGAAGTTCGAGATTCAGCAAGCTGGGTTTTCGAGATCATCCGACGAGGCGATGATAACTTCAGGCGTGGGAAACATGGGGTGCATTGGGGTGACATCAAGAGATGACATTATACAAGAGATGAAAACAAATCAGGAACTTTGGGCAGGCAGTCTTTGCATACTGTTTTGTCTCAGCAGAACCCTATGCAATTAAGCATTTCCACGGCAACGTGAGTGTGTGCCGAACAGGAGGTGGATGTCCAAAGGCAAAAATGTTCATTTGAAATCGTTTGAGGCCATCAATGAATCTGAAGTGCGTATCAGTCCAGTAGTTGTTTGTGCTCACATGTTTGAGTGCGCATAGTTGCTTGCTTGCATGCCGTATACCACGAACCTTGCGCTAGTATGGCTGGTCAATCAACCAACTTGCCCTCTAGCTAGGCTCACACATACCAGCTCGTTTGGTTCTATCATCCATGCCATGCCAGTCAGTGATAGCCTTTACATTCTTTTACTATTTCATATTATTTCATGGTATATATATTTCGATGTATTTGACATTTTGTGAGGAACCATGCTGATTGGTAGATTTTGCGTCCTTCCTTTCAGTGATGATGACGACGACCGTGGCGCAACAATAAAACAAAACCCAGAGTGACTTCTATCTTCATTATCTTCTTACTGCCCGCAGTTGGTGGCTTCCACCAGCAGCTAGCCAGAGGGTAGCCAAAGCGTGAATGGAACACGATGAACACGTGGATGCAAAAGCTTGAATCTAAGCAAAGAATGCTTACATTTTCTACGAATGTTGGATTCGAGATTTTGGATTTTTTCTCAAACTTCCTCGTCAATGGTTCCGGACCTCCACCCAAATCGACCCGCATCATTCCACGTTTGCTTACTGACAACCATCGCAAAGATTCGCAAAGTAAGCATGTAGGTTATCTTCCTCACAGGTACACCCCAGAAGGCGGAGTTCATCGACAGAACCCGCCCTGTCCACCCTTTCCACACTGCGGCACTCATTTGCCCGCGTTGTCCCACTGGTGCTATATGGCTTCTGTTTGGCAGTCGGGAGGAGGGGGGAGCTCATAGAGCTCATGTTGATCTTAGATGATCTTACCATGTGCGCTGAAAGGGAGGCAGGTCTAAGTCTGCTAAGTCTGCTTTATATGCATGCCATGTTTGTTTGAAAAAGCTCCTGGCCACTCCCATTTTTTGGGAGTGGCACTTCAAGTTTGACATGCCGAGACGCATTTGCAACAAGCATATCCTAACAAATCCTAACTTCATTGAATAAGTTGTTGGTTAGTGGACAGTATCATCAACCATGATCCACCGCAACGTCGGATCCCAAAAGGATATGTGTGTAGACATTCCCAAATCCGTCGCTGATGTACAATGAATGGGCAGCTCCATTTCTTCTATCGGCTTAGCCCCACTCTTACCTGGGTAACATCACCAATCCACTCCATCAAGAGAAAAAACTGGTTGCGTGCGAGGGTTGTTGACCACACATCCCTGGCAGTGTGCAACGGAACAGCATTTTTTTGAGTAAGATGAAGTTGAGAGGTGATTTCACTACAGTAGAGCAGGCACTTTCTGAAAGCGGCAGCAACGAAATCCAGCTGGAAAGATTTTGAACTTCTAGCTCAAGGCAGCATGGCACACACACACACACAGAGACACAGACACAGACACACACACACACACACACCAAACCAATAGGAATGGATGCATCGTGGATCCAACGACCACCCTTTCCACTCCTTCTCCCGCACTCATTGTCCTCATCTCCTGCATGGCCAACGGTGTTTGAGTTCCAGGCTAGCGCGGCAAATCTGCCTTTGCCCAAATCTTCGATCTGGCTAAGTCATATTCCAGATTGGCTTGCGAAACTATCCAGAGATATCCAAAGCAAAATTTGGAAATTGGATGGAATTGGTTTGTGAGAGATTGGTGGAATTAATTCTCCAACCAAATCCTCCAAGTTAAGTTGACTTGGCACTTCGGTTTGGCCATCCTGAATGCAGGAGGAATGGACACAGCCATACGTCACGTCAACAATTTTTGGGAAGCACAATCAGTGTTGCTTGAACTTCTCTTCTTGGTTATTTTCTGCGGCACAGCAGGCCCGCATCCAGGTATATGGTTTTCACATCAAGCAGTTCGAGAGTGTCATAAACCAATCCGCTGAAATTGCTCTTTAACAAGTGGCGACAGGATGCACGAAACATGGAACCCAAATCCCAGGCAGACCAAGGAGTTCTTGATGTATCATAGACCCAGCGAAGCCATACGAAACCCTACGAAACCATACGAAGCCATACCAAACCCATGAAGATTCCACAACTCTTTGTATATATAAGTACACACACACACACACATATATATATATATATTATATTCAAAGGTCACCACTCACGGTCTTGGGATAGGATGGCCTTGCGCTCATCGGGGCCTTTGAGCGTGTTCACGGCCTCTTACCGGTACTGTTTTTTTCATGTTTAGTTTTCAAGTCTTTCAAGTTTCTTTTTTCCCTTGAGCGCCGTTATTCGACTGACTAGCTTCCGCTACCTACCCTTGGCCCTCAGTTTGAAGCACCCAATGAGAAAACTGTTTGCCAGGAGACGTGAAAATATCAAACACGGAAATGGTTGTTGCACATAGGGTAGCACAGTCTTGTGTTTGTTTAAGTGCACTGAACAATTTGAAAGCAATTTGTGTTCACGTGGCATCGCATTCGCACGCAAATTTGAGTTCGCCCTTCGGCTGAGGTGGAAAATGGTGGAAATGATTTTTGAGAGTGAGATGGAAATGCTTGATTTTTATACTGTTTCGATGAAACATCTCACGCTCCCTCAATCTAAGGGACTTGCACAGACTTTCCCGAAGAGGGAGTTTCAATGACTGAAATCGGATACATTGCCTGTAGTTCACACATGTTCACTTTGTAGATATTTGTAGGTAATCTGTTGTGCACAGGAGCGGTTGAGGGGACGAAGCAAATGGCCTTGATTTGTTTTGCAGTTTGTTTCTTGATTTTTGCAATTCGATTTGTGAGGTTTGGAAGTTTGTTTTCGCGATTTCAATTTAGCCTAGTTTGTGTAGTCATGTAGTTTTGGAGTTTGTGAAGTTTGTTTTTTTCTGGCAAAGAAGGATAAAAAAAAAGGGCCGCACCATGCTGGGACATGCTGCAGCGTGGCACGTCAGGTCTCGGCTCTTTGAATTCTGGACTGGAAACGGTCGACTGCCTTTGGGAGGCGTTGAGGCCATCGAACCCAAACCCAGGATACAGGTCATGGTGAGCCAAGAGAAGCAGTACGTGGCTGCATCTTGGAATAGTATTTGATGCTTGATCTTTTGCATTCGAAATTTGAAGAATTTCGAGAGGGGTGCGAGACAGGATCGTGCATGAAATTATGGTGCATTCAATGACCCCCTGACCATACCTGACCTAGATGTACAGAGCTCTCACTGTCGGGCTTTGTACCTCCTCCTCTTAGACTTCTCCACGCTTCATGCCGCTTCAGGTAGACTACGTTTGGGAGATTCAGATTCCTGGTGGCTGGCGCGAGTATCCTGCGCACATGTCAGGCAATCTGAACAATATGTTTGAAGCTGGCCTCAGGACAGGCTGTTTGTGACAATGGTCAAGCACCGTAGGCATGGGACATTCATGGGACCCATGTGGAACTTCAGCATTTTGCCTTTCTAGATTCCAAGATGCCAAGGGGACCCTTACCATCCATAGATCCATACAGTCCGCATCACTCCGCTATGGGCAGGATTTGTGAGTTTCAGTCCCGCCGCGACAAAATCATCATTGACTTGGGCTTGGTCCCCAGTGATTTCTCATGTTTGCGCTGTTTGGCAACGCTTTGCAATGTTTGGTTTCTCAAGACTCCGCCAGCATCAAGGTTCGAACTTGCAGATTAACACTCGCACTGGTGAGCGGCGTCGAGTACGACGGCGACCACTCCAGTGTCATCCCTAGACCATCCTAGATCCGCATTCATCACATTCTACATTTGTGTCAACACAGTTTTACTTCTCGAGAATGGGACTTGGGTCACAACCATGTGACGGTCGCCCGGTGACCAGGGATGACAAGGGTAGCACTGCCAAAGGCTGCGCAAAAACTGAGGCCCCTGCAGCAAGAAAACCTTCCAGTGATTGTAAAGAGGACTGAGTCGACTGGTTGGACCATCTTAAAAAGCATTTTGATATTGATACTCACAGCAGTATGGTGCTATATTTTCTTCAATATCAGCTCACCTTCAGTGCTTGCAGAGTGTCTCGGCATTGTGCTGCTCGAGGATTGACTCTTGGCCAAAGACTCGTTTGCCCGAAGGGTGTCTTGGCGAAGCCATTCTGACCAACCTCATATGTAACAGCAGAATGCAGCAGCATGCAGCAGCTTGCAAAGAGAAGTCTGTGACCCTTTGTGACCTCCATCATCTTATCATAGGTCATATCTGTTCATTCTTCATGTTCGTCCCCTGCTTCCACCATGACCTGCCATATCAGGCACACTTGTGGCAATGAGTTGTGGGTTCCACTCTGCGATTCAGAAGAGGAGCTTGCCAGCGACTCAGAGACATGGCGCCCAAGTATGCCCAAGTGACAAAATGTGACAAGACAATCTAAAATGCTCAATTCTTCAAGAGCTTATAGCTTCCCCATGCTTCCCTGAAAAAAGGCAATTTAAGATTTAAGCAATTTCCTGCAATCCAGTTGAAGAACATGATGCAATTGCAAGAGCTGAAGCCTGTGCAACCCACCAAAGCTTTATACGCATCAGCGCGACGTTTCTATTTTACATGGGGGCACCTCAGCCATTCGGTTCAATTCTGCCGAGCCGACTGCGGTTGTTTGATGCACATGCATTCGTATTAAAGCGGCTTGGATGCACTTAGCAGAAATCCTTGCAATCGTTTTCGAGGGAGAGTGTTGTCCAGTATGACATTGTCAAATATGAGTATATAGTTGTGATTAAATACACTGGTATATATATTTTTATATAGACCTGAAGAATTGAAATATGAACAGAATTGAACATGCATAATATTGAATTAGTATGACAATATTTTACTGAAGAGATTCAGACTTGTTCTCGAGCATCTTCTAAGGCAATGTTTCGGAGCACCCGTGGCCTGTTCCACCTGAGCCCTCTATGTGTCTCGTTGGAAAATGCCACAAGGGCTTGGCCCACGGGATGCCTAGCATGACTGGATGGCAGTGGGGCTTGTAGTCGGGGCTTGTAGTCGGGGCATGTTGGACGCATCTTGCTGTCAAATTCCGATGCATCAAGGGAATCGCATGGAATCGCTGCCAAGGTTTCCATGTGGCCCTCGGAGCTTCCGTGGATGAACGAACATCGCAACTGCTTCAAAAAGGGGAGGTCAAGGGAAACGGATGGAAACAGGAAAGAGAGAAATCTCAAGAAACTTGAAGAAATCCCTAGAAATGAGATGAGTAGTAATTTTGGAAGCGTATCTGAAGGACGAAAGGGCCACGTTTCAACCGATGGGTTGTCATGCCTCTGACTTCACATGACTTCACGGTCGCCATGGCATTTTCTTTCGTGGAAGGCTAGAGACATCCACGGGTTCTTATGGATTCATATGGATTCTTACTTTTTTCTTTGAGTTTTGTTTCCTCTACAATCTCAAGACATGACATGGGGAGACTTTGGGAGAGTGAAAAGGTGTGGGGCAGTTGTGCATGGAAGCTGCGGTCCCTGCCTGCTGCCAAGGCATGCGAGACTTGAGATAGATGCGCATGGCTCCGCAGTACCACGGGCACTCATGCGACAGGAGGCCGTCTCGTCGACTGAAAGTTCTTGGTTTTGAATATGAGCGCTGTGCAAACGGGCTCAAATCCCAGGGATGCGCTGCTTGTGATTATGTAGTGCAGGTACTTTGAGTTGCAGTAGAGGGTACTTACAGTAGAGAGTACTTACGGTTACTCTTACACTATCGTACACTTTTTTGATCTTTTTTTACCAATGACATAACAATACTCCCCGTGGAATGCTTACGGCTTGCTTCATTTTCACCTTCCCGCGGAGCTTTGTTTCTCTTGGCTGTCCGCTGCTTTTCGTCCCGAAATGGTTCCCAACCTGGAACCTCCAAGATCCCAGGAGTAGTAGTGGCTCGTGCGGGCTTAGCGGATGCCATTCAAAAGGGCATCGTGAACCTGGTGACCAGGCCAACTCCCACCTCGCGTCAGGGCTCCCCCGATAGCTGGGGGACGTACCCCACCTGGTAGTTACAAAGTAAGGATTCACCATCCAGGTTACAGCCGTTCTACCGCTATGCCGCTGTGCCGTTCGCAAAGTGCCATTCTGGAGCATGCGGGAATGCAGTGATTACATGCAGAAATTCCAAGCAGGGGACAAGCCGCCCTTGTCAGCACGAGGCAAAAACCGGCCACACTTATCATACTCGGTAGGGATCCACCAGGCTTCACCTGTACAGACAATGGAGAGGAAGAGCAATCGAGCCTGTACAGAAACAAAATCGAGAATGTCAAAACAACTGTACAGAGACATGCACGAACACAGCACTATTGTGCCGCGCCAGCGAGAGCTCTTGAAGTTCACACCGACCTCGTCAATCTTATAGTGTGCACGCAAAGGCATTTGAGGTTGCACAAAAGCCAGGTGACATTTCCTGCATGAGGACTACGAATGTCCATCAAGTGGATTGTGGGTTGCGCGCTGAACGTGTTTCGAGCACTGTCTCACCCTCCTCCTCGAGATCACCCCGCTGTCAAGAAGGAGTGCACTGCCCCACCTGAAGGCAGTGCTGGTGCTGGGGAACCTCCAGGATCCCAGGATCCCATCCCTCGACGTCCGCTGCTCTTCTTGCCCTTTCTTTCTCTTCGTCACCAGATTTTGGGCTCCTGCACGCTGCGGTGCCCTTGTCATTCTTTGTTTGCGGACCTCTCCCAGCTTTGCTGCAAGTTTGAACCCCAATGGCATGCTGATATTTGTTGTGGTTCCGCCTTGATCAGCGCACCGTTTCCTTTGCGTTTGCTTTCCCTTGTGAAATCTGTGAATCCCAGACGGGTATCAAGGGTGGATGAATTGTGCCTCTTTTGTCACGGTCTCACTGTCACAGTCTCGGTGGCACATAGCTTGCAGGACCAAAACATTTTGGCAGAAGATTCTCCGCACGATACTTTGTGGGGACGGCTTCTAGGCAGATGAGGCATACCATGAATATCAACTTCTCTCGTGCAGTCTGGAATTTTCATGAAGACAGCTAAGACAGCACAGAGTTCACAGTCACATCCTTATGATCTTGTAAGGTTCTTTGGAACTGGCAGCTTCTTGGCAGAAATGCATTATTCCATCATGTTTGATCGAACCTGTCACGTCCAGTCGATCATGTTGCACCATGTCCTGTGCCAGGTGCCTCTATTCCAGATGTTCTGGCTGTTCCTGCT
>VSDK01011578.1:24876-44397 GCA_009767595.1 Symbiodinium kawagutii | reverse complement strand
TCTTCCGATGGCAGCTTGGGGTTTCTTGGTTGCGTATTCAATACACATGGTATCACGTGGTGCACATGGCATCACATGACTCATAGGTGTCCATCGATGTCCACAGTATTCCATGGTCCAAGTCGCCAGTTGGGGATGGCGTCGGAATCAAGTTGCGCTGACAGGGCTGCTTTGAAGCTTTGTGGAGGAGGTGTTCCATCGGAGGACCACGCCGTCCAAGCAAATTGAGCCTTGGCTCCGTCGATGTTTGCAGTAACGAAATACATCGACTTACCCCAATGGCCTCCAAAGAGCTCAGAATGCTTTGACATTGAAAAAGGGAGAGGTGCCCACAACATGACCCGAATCACATCAGACTTTACGCAGTTATCCCATGTTATCCCCAATATTGAATGTGTAATGTCGTGGCAGCAATTCATCGCCCAGGCTTTGAAGTCTGAAAGTCTGAAGCCAACAGCTTGGATGACTTGGGATGTCGCGTGCCGCAGAAAAGGGGTGCCAGCGGCTCTTGATCTCAGTGAGTGTCGGGATGTGTCGGGCATCGAGCGAGTGCAACGGAGTCGATTCCTTCATTCTACTTCTTGAATTCTGATTTCGTTCTGCAGGTTTCAAGCCTTATTTCTTGGACATGCTCTTGCCATTGCAATGAGGATCGTTTCAAGATGTTTCAGCCTTTTCATTCGATGCAGTCCGCTAATTAGTTCACGACAGTCTTGATGGGTACGGCAATCCCTAGATCCCATCGATTTACATCGATTTCCCATGGGCCATGAAGCATGCAATAAGCTGAAGGGTGCTGGAATTTCTGCCTTAGAAGGGGACTTCAACGCCTCTGAAAGTGCTATTGATGAAGAAGGAATTTAGGTTGAATCAAGTTGAATTTGTAGGCACAGGTTGGGTTTTGTGCGCGCGCACACACGCACACCCTCCAAGAAAGCTACGCAATATCACAGATCATTCTGAACTCCGGCCATGACAGCCGCCATGGAGATAGATTGTGATGGAGAGCGAGAACGGCTCTATGACCAATTGTTGGAAGTGGTGACCAGTGTCTTGACAGGGGCGATGGCAGCAACCAATGCAGCGCAATTGTTGATGCCGATCTCTGCCAAGGAGTCTTTGCAGCAAGTGCTGGTTGACGTGCTGTGGCTGGGAGGTTTTGCAGCTACTGAAGCTCCTGGAAACAAGGAAGCTCGTGATGAGTTTGCAAACTTCTGCTGCATCTTGGAGCGAGAAGGTGTAGTATCTAAGCCCATTTTGGCTGCAGGTCTGGAGACGGAGACAGTGCCCCCAGCAGTTTGCAACATGTCACTTTTGAGGAAAAAGCAGAACCAGGCAAAGACCAAGGCTCGCTACACGGTGACGAGGTTCAACCTTCTCCGGGAACACAATGAAGGCTATGCCAGACTGATCATGTACATGGACAAACTGATTCACCTGGACGCTGACATCCAGGGCTCCAGTGACCAGCTCACGAAGATTCGAGAGTGTATCATAGAGGATATCATGCTGCTCATTGGGCACAGTTATTTGTGCCCCAATCGGATCATCGCCATGACCATCGACATCTACGAAAAGCTCATGATGGAAGAGGAGGAGCCCAGCAAAAGGCCACAAGCTCTGGTCGCACTGCTGCGAAGATTTAGCAAAGACAGACTCACAAAGGTTTCAGCCTTTCTTCTGAGCCCCAGCTCCCCTGCACCGGGCGCTAAGGACGCCAAAGACGCCAAAGATGCCAAAGATGCAAAGCCTTCCGACCAAGAACTACGGTTTTCACAGTTCTTGGCCATAGCTTCCTTGATCTCCATCAATCTTATTGACCTTCGAACTTTTTGGTCGTACTTGGACCCGTGTGAGAAGAGGATCAATGAGGTGTACCACATGCTTCAGAGAAGGTATGAGGCAAAGCTACGGACGATTTCAGTGGTTGACTTGTCAGGCAAGTCCAATTTGGCGCGGGACAAGCGTCAGTTCAACGCTTGCGTGAAGAACTTCAACCAGCTCTTGAACAAGAAGATCCGCTTGGTGGAGGCGATGATAAGCATCAATGACTGGCGAAATGCCTGTGTGATGCTGACCAGTCTGCGCAGAATATGCCGACCTTGCATGAATTACTACGTGCGGTCCGCGCTCTGTGATTTGTTGAAGTGGATTATCCAACCGCTGCTGCCGAAAGCGGGACAGTCATACAAATCGAGTCGACGCTTTGCCTGGGGATTGCTGCTGCCACCTACTGAGG
Organism: Symbiodinium kawagutii; assembly: GCA_009767595.1. Classification (NCBI taxonomy): domain Eukaryota; class Dinophyceae; order Suessiales; family Symbiodiniaceae; genus Symbiodinium; species Symbiodinium kawagutii. The sequence continues at coordinate 42,158 of VSDK01011578.1, read as the reverse complement.
GACCAGTTCCTGTGTGTCTCAAGCAGGCAGCAGATCTCAACGACTTTGCACCAGCAACCAAGCAGGCGGGCAGAAGAAAGTATGATCAGATATCAGATTGACAGTGATCAACTTAGAGCGAGAATACATTTGTTTGTTTTCTGTGTGTGCATTTCCATTCATTTTCTGGACCCTGTCCATCATCTCCATCCAATTTCTATCCATCCTTATCCTTCCCCTGTCTTCTCATACTATTCCCTGTTAAACATCTGGATCCACAGGTTTTGGATCAGCTGGAGTTCTACCTGCACACGGACAATGTGGTCATGGGAAACCTTTGGCAGGTCATGGCACTGTCCTTGAAGGATTCGCCTGGACCTAGTCCTGTGATTGCTGCTTCTGTCCACAGCGCATCTCCTTCAAGTCAGGTGCTGGATGATCGGCTAGTGACCATGATATACAAACATTTGCTACCGGCAATCTCTATTGCCAAACCCTGCCCTTGGTTGAGCAGTATGGCATGGAATGTGCTGAAGCAACTTACCATCTTCCAGCGGTACATGATCTACAGCTGTTGGGAGTCCAGATACAACCAATTCCTGGTGAAGTATAGCTACGAGGAAGCGAAATTTGAGGCAAAGAAGATCTTGAAGCGAGTGGTCTCCAACGACAAGTCGGATCGAGATCGTGACGATCCGAATGCCTACAGGCCTTCGCCGGTCTTTTGTCAACTTTGCCAGACAAACCCGATTCCCATTGTAGAGGTCATGCTGAAGGACATTGAGATCGGCTTCAACGTGAACATGATCCAGCCCTATGTTGACCTCACCTCCCGATGCTCAGAAATGATGACGGATGTTGTGGGCTACGTTCTGGCTCGAAACTGTGAGCGAGGAGCCACAGAAACACGGACCTTTCTGAATCCAGCAGATGGCTTTCTCTCACCTTGGCTCAGCAATTTTGCGGAATTCATTGGGCGTTTCTACAAGAAGCACCCGCAGACGAACCTGGTGGCGATCCTCACTGCAGTCTCACGGCGGATGATGAGTGATCTTCCAGAGGTTGGTGCAGGTCGGCAGTCATCCAAGAAGTTCAAAGGTGAATCTTTGATCCGGGTGGTCTTAGAGAAGCTGATGGAGCACATGGGAGGCCTTATCGTTGTGAAGGACTTGACCGCTGAGCAGCTGTTGTGCTTGGCAGGTGGCCCACGTTTGCGCTTAGAATCGGTGTCCGTGGGAACAAGGCCAGATCCGATCCGCAAGGAGAAGACCAAAAAGGCCTTGATGGATAGCATCGTTGAGCTGGGCTTGGCAACAGCGTTGTGGGATTGCCTTAGTAAGCAACGGCTCTTCTTCCTGTCTGAAAATTTCTCCGAGGTGAACAGTGGTGAGGGCTCCCTGAAGCTGCTATGCGCATTGATTGATGGTAGCCAAGACTGCTTCTTGAGCCTCATCGATTTCATCTCGCAGGCTGCAACCCGAGAGAAGTACATGAAACTGGTGCCACCTTTTCAGCAAATCTTCGCTGTCTTGGAGCCTCCCTTGGCCTATGCTGCCTTGCGGCCTGGCCTCCCACCTTTCGCACGTGGGGCATCCAAGGCTGATGCTAAGGCCAGTTTGGTTGCTACTCCCGAGGAAGTGGAGTTACGGAAGCAATTGTTGGGAGTAGCACAGAAGTGTTTGACAAGATCTGAGGAAGATGGCTTGTCTATGGACTTCTACGTCACCTTCTGGCGGTTGACCTTGCAAGACATTTTCGTACCCACAGATGGATACGAAAAAGTCCTATCTCGGATGCAGGCCGATCAGAAACAACTGGAGAACTCCAAGACCAAGCTGGACAGGAGATACAATGTGGACACCCACAGTCGGGAATACAAGAGCTTGCAAAGAAGCCTGGTGCGGCAGAAAGAGGCATATGACAAGGTGAAAGAAGAACATCTTCAACAGAAACTGAACTTTGAGAAGGTATTGGCGCGGCTTGAACTCGAAAAGTCAGGATGGTTCCTGAAGAAAAGCCCAGAAGCAACTCAAGCACTGGTAGCAGAGATGATGATGCCTCGAGCACTCACCTCCTATGCAGATGCCATGTTTTGCTGCAAGTTTGCTCGCCTTCTGATTCGGATGAAGACCCCCGGGTTTCTCTTCCTGGATTTCTTCAACTGTTGGACGCTGCTGCTGTGCATGAACCTGCGTGCCTGCACAGAGCGGGAGGCCCAGATCTGTGGCATTCTACTCCGAGAGATGATGTCCTACGTCTTCAGTCTGCGGCAGAGTGAGAAGACTTACGAACAAGAGATGAAGGACAATCCTTGCTTCCACCGCCATCATTATGATGACACAAATGTGGACACTCCCATCGAGTTTGCGAAGCACAACGACATCATTCGAGGTCACAACAAATGGGAGGGAAGAATCTACAAAGTCTTGAAGATGAATTTGGAGTCTGAGGAGTGGACAGACAAGAGGAACACACTGCTGCTGCTCAGCCAGTCATGTGACAGCTACCCGCTAGTTGAAAAGTATGCCCGGGGTGTCCTTCAGTGCGTGGAGAATGTCCGCGAGAGAGAGAAAGCAAGTGACTTGAAGACCTTGGCCAACTCCCTTGCTGTCAAGCTAAAGTCATGCAGCAAGCAGTGGGTGAAGCAGGAGGTAAAGGCAACTCCCAAGATTGCACCAAAAGCTGCGCCGAAGGATGCACCTAAGGATGCAAATGCATCAGGGCCACCGCCAAAAGAATTGCCGAAAGAGATGAAGGATACGAAGGATACCAAGCCTCAGCCAAAGGCAAAAGAGAAGCCCAAGGAGCAGAAAGACAACTCGAAGGATCCCAAAGAGAGCCAGAAGGATCCCAAGGAGAAGGAGGAGCTCCAATGGGATGCTGAAACATAGGTGAGCAGATGTGAGCAGTCTTATTTGAGAAAAGCAAGGTAGGCACTAGAGCTTGGAGAAATAGCCACTAACATCCACTAACAACTTACGCGCAGTCAGAAGGTTTGCTCAAGAGACGCGTTTCATAATTTCACATCATGTGTGGTCTAAGGTGCCTTTGGTAAAATCGCAGGTTACACAACTCCCTACATTTTTTGGTTGTGAATATTTGTGAATGGTTGCCCCGGGTGCCTGGTAGCAAGATGTAGCCAGAGTTGCATGCCATGCAGGGGTTTGGCCTTCTGTAAGACATAACTAAGATCCTTAGCGAAGAGGCGCCATGTGGGTTGAAGCCTGTTGAAAAGAGGTTTCGTGCGCCAGTGACTAGTGAAGAAGCTTCTCATGACAAGTTCAAACAAGTGAGGGTGCCGTCTATGTCGTTGTTCCCTGGCTTCAGGAGACAAAGGAGAGATCCAAGGAGAAGGAGCGCGACAAACGGCGAGATGCCCCGCGCAATGGTGGTGAGGAGAGGCCAGAAAAGAGGCGCCGTGAGGATGCGACGAAGCACCGCGATGATGACGTGGTGATGATCGATTCCTCGCATCGGCCAGCCAGCCGTATGGGGACGGCCCGAAACTCCTTAGCAGTTTCAAGCCACGAGGGGGAAAGAGGATCCACCCGAACCGTGTCCAGCTATGACAGAGATCGGCGTCCTCCCAACACTCAATATGCGCACACCAGACACGAGCGTTCAGATCGGCGCAGATGACATAGCGATATTTGGCGTGACCAAAAAAGGGGCTCGCAGTCATCAACTTTGGTCAAAATCATTCAAAATCCATAAAAATCCCTTCATCCCTCAGCCACGTTTGGCCTTGTGCCCACCAAATTCTTGTCGCTTTACACTGCAAACTGTCATTATTTTGTTGTCGCATTGTCTCCTGCGGCTTAGGCAAAGCTCATGTACACAGCGGTGATGAATTTCGAGGTGCATGTGCTCTCACAAACGCCTCCAATCAGAAACTGTTTGGAAGACAGGGTCCTGGATCGCAACATGATCAACATGGTCCCCAAAACAAACTTTGGTCCTGCCCCTGCACTTAGCAGAACCAGAAAGTTTTCGCGTTGCTAGAATTTGCTGCAAAGGTACAAGTAGATTTCGCTATGATTTTGCTTACGAAGCCGATGGTTTTAGATGTGCTTGCACTGCAGTCCACCGAGCGTAGTCTGCCTCCGACTTTACTTTCCTTCAGAATCCTTTAGATTTTTTGTCAAGTTCCACTTGGCGCAGGCAGGCTTTGCAATGAGTTGATTCCCGGTCGATCTGCGGTCCCTTGCAGTGCTTTTGAGGGCATCCCGATCGGCCAGTGCCACAAGTGCAAACTGCGAGCTCTGCGACCGTGGCATCACCTTGCCTCTCCCTGACAGCTTCTAAAAGTGAAAATCTTTTGATTTGTAAAGCTGCAAAGCCATGCAAGGCCGTCATGAGTTAAGGGTTAGAACCACGGAAAACAGTGATAGGTCCAGCAGCATGATCCAAACCGGAATGACCAAACCTGATACAAGCCTTCACTCTGATGCGACCATGCGCAGATTTGATTTCCTGTTTTTTCTCTCCATGGGACCATGTGACTTGATGAATCTGGTTGAATCGGGTTGATATGAGGTGGATATGTTTGTCCACTTATTGTTTGTGTGTGACTGGTAAATGTATATGTTTTATTATCCCTTTCTACATGATGAGTGGTAAGTGCCCCGCTTCCTTGCTGCAGCCCACAGCTTAATTTGCCATGGCAGATTTCGGTGCTTAGGTGCCACTCCATGGCAATGCCCTCAGCAGTCGCCCGCGCCCTCCGTCGACAGGAAGACTCAACACGTGGTGCACAGAATTCAGAACACTCTTGGAGAGACCGTTCTATTCAATTTAAATGCACATCTCTCATGACTCTTGTGCAGAATCATGCCGATGGTAGTTGATATTTGGACATATTTGGACCAGGTGGATCCCCTGGACATGAAATGCTTTCTTCTTAGAAATTGATTGGATCAAATTGATTAAACTTGTTGCATTGGCCCCACTTGAAGCTCGTGATGGCACCGCCCTGGCAAAAGTTTTGCCAGTGCAAGTTTCAGGCGCGGGCTTTGGCGGCATCTTGCCATGGAAACATTGAGGTAAAGACAGATGAAAAATGGAGAGAGAGAGAGTTCTTTTGTTTTGTTTTAGCCAAAGCTATGAACTGTTCAATTTTCTTTTGGTGTTGTGAGCGCCGACTGTGCAATTGCATGCAATTGCGTACAATTACCATATTCGATGTCTCCCATGCTTCAAGTTTGCTTGAACAATCTTTTACAAGTGCTGCCGCTTGTTAGCCGGAATGGTATTTTGCCAGCATATGCCATTTGACACGCTCTCGAGTTTTCATTGGAGTGTGCTTGAACAACGCCTGCTTCTAAACAAGGACAATGAAACGTGTATACCGTATACGGAATTATGCTGGTGTACCGTACCGTATGTGGGAGAGAGGGGGAGAGAGAGAGAGAGAGAGACAGAGAGACAGAGACAGAGACAGGGACAGAGAGTGGGAGAGAGAGAGAGAGATAGAGAGACAAAGAGAGTGGGAGAGAGAGAGAGGGAGAGAGAGAGAGAGAGAAGAATAGAGTAGAATAGAGTAGATAGAATTTGTTTTGGCATTTCCATTCGCACAGGCGAAGAGGTTTTGCCTTCTTTCTGCCGAGATGGTGCTTTCCCATGACGAAGAGGCTGTGAGAAGCTAAAGTGAAGCTTGTGTAAAGCTTGTGCAATGTTTGGACTAAGCCTGTACAACTCTGAAGCAGTGCTTTTTTCACCAGCTGTGCATGCTGCCATGCCCAGCTTGCAGAGTTCAGCTTGTAAACAAATGCAGCAAGTTCTGATTTGCCCATTCTGCAGGTCTCAAGCCTTATATGCCTTATTTGTTTCCCCAATCTCTTGCCATTAGTTTGAGGATACCAAGATAAACCATGGAAATTGTTTAAACATGCTTCAGCATTTTCAGCAGTCCACTAGTACAGTCTTGATCTAGGGCAAATCCCTAGATTTCCATTGACTTCTGATGAGCCGTGCATGCAACCTCACGGCCTCCAAGACTGCTGTTGATGAAGAAGGAAATTTGGTTGAAGCATGTTGGATTTGTAGGCACATGTTGGGTTTTGTACGCTTACCCACACACACACACCCTCCAAGAAAGCTACGCAATATCACAGATCATTCTGAACTCCGGCCATGACAGCCGCCATGGAGATAGATGGTGATGGAGAGCGAGAACGGCTCTATGACCAATTGTTGGAAGTGGTGACCAGTGTTCTGACAGGGGCGATGGCAGCAACCAATGCAGCGCAATTGTTGATGCCGATCTCTGCCAAGGAGTCTTTGCAGCAAGTGCTGGTTGACGTGCTGTGGCTGGGAGGTTTTGCAGCTACTGAAGCTCCTGGAAACAAGGAAGCTCGTGATGAGTTTGCAAACTTCTGCTGCATCTTGGAGCGAGAAGGTGTAGTATCCAAGCCCATTTTGGCTGCAGGTCTGGAGACAGAGACAGTGCCCCCAGCAGTTTGCAACATGTCACTTTTGAGGAAAAAGCAGAACCAGGCAAAGACCAAGGCTCGCTACACGGTGACGAGGTTCAACCTTCTCCGGGAACACAATGAAGGCTATGCCAGACTGATCATGTACATGGACAAACTGATTCACCTGGACGCTGACATCCAGGGCTCCAGTGACCAGCTCACGAAGATTCGAGAGTGTATCATAGAGGATATCATGCTGCTCATTGGGCACAGTTATTTGTGCCCCAATCGGATCATCGCCATGACCATCGACATCTACGAAAAGCTCATGATGGAAGAGGAGGAGCCCAGCAAAAGGCCACAAGCTCTGGTCGCACTGCTGCGAAGATTTAGCAAAGACAGACTCACAAAGGTTTCAGCCTTTCTTCTGAGCCCCAGCTCCCCTGCACCGGGCGCTAAGGACGCCAAAGACGCCAAAGATGCCAAAGATGCAAAGCCTTCCGACCAAGAACTACGGTTTTCACAGTTCTTGGCCATAGCTTCCTTGATCTCCATCAATCTTATTGACCTTCGAACTTTTTGGTCGTACTTGGACCCGTGTGAGAAGAGGATCAATGAGGTGTACCACATGCTTCAGAGAAGGTATGAGGCAAAGCTACGGACGATTTCAGTGGTTGACTTGTCAGGCAAGTCCAATTTGGCGCGGGACAAGCGTCAGTTCAACGCTTGCGTGAAGAACTTCAACCAGCTCTTGAACAAGAAGATCCGCTTGGTGGAGGCGATGATAAGCATCAATGACTGGCGAAATGCCTGTGTGATGCTGACCAGTCTGCGCAGAATATGCCGACCTTGCATGAATTACTACGTGCGGTCTGCGCTCTGTGATTTGTTGAAGTGGATCATCCAACCGCTGCTGCCGAAAGCGGGACAGTCATACAAATCGAGCCGACGCTTTGCCTGGGGATTGCTGCTGCCACCTACTGAGGGACCAGTTCCTGTGTGTCTCAAGCAAGCAGCAGATCTCAACGACTTTGCACCAGCAACCAAGCAGGTGGGCAGAAGAAAGTATGATCAGATATCAGATTGACAGTGATCAACTTAGAGCGAGAATACATTTGTTAGTTTTCTGTGTGTGCATTTCCATCCGTTTTCTGGACCCTGTCCATCATCTCCATCCAATTTCTATCCATCCTTAACCTTCCCCTGTCTTCTCATACTATTCCCTGTTAAACATCTGGATCCACAGGTTTTGGATCAGCTGGAGTTCTACCTGCACACGGACAATGTGGTCATGGGAAACCTTTGGCAGGTCATGGCACTGTCCTTGAAGGATTCGCCTGGACCTAGTCCTGTGATTGCTGCTTCTGTCCACAGCGCATCTCCTTCAAGTCAGGTGCTGGATGATCGGCTAGTGACTATGATATACAAACATTTGCTACCGGCAATATCTATTGCCAAACCCTGCCCTTGGTTGAGCAGTATGGCATGGAATGTGCTGAAGCAACTTACCATCTTCCAGCGGTACATGATCTACAGCTGTTGGGAGTCCAGATACAACCAATTCCTGGTGAAGTATAGCTACGAGGAAGCGAAATTTGAGGCAAAGAAGATCTTGAAGCGAGTGGTCTCCAACGACAAGTCGGATCGAGATCGTGACGATCCGAATGCCTACAGGCCTTCGCCAGTCTTTTGCCAACTTTGCCAGACAAACCCGATTCCCATTGTCGAGGTCATGCTGAAGGACATTGAGATCGGCTTCAACGTGAACATGATCCAGCCCTATGTTGACCTCACCTCTCGGTGCTCAGAAATGATGACGGATGTTGTGGGCTACGTTCTGGCTCGAAACTGTGAGCGAGGAGCCACAGAAACACGGACGTTCCTGAATCCAGCAGATGGCTTTCTCTCACCTTGGCTCAGCAATTTTGCGGAATTCATTGGGCGTTTCTACAAGAAGCACCCGCAGACGAACCTGGTGGCGATCCTCACTGCAGTCTCACGGCGGATGATGAGTGATCTTCCAGAGGTTGGTGCAGGTCGGCAGTCATCTAAGAAGTTCAAAGGTGAATCTTTGATCCGGGTGGTCTTAGAGAAGCTGATGGAGCACATGGGAGGCCTTATCGTTGTGAAGGACTTGACCGCTGAGCAGCTGTTGTGCTTGGCAGGTGGCCCACGTTTGCGCTTAGAATCGGTGTCCGTGGGAACAAGGCCAGATCCGATCCGCAAGGAGAAGACCAAAAAGGCCTTGATGGATAGCATCGTTGAGCTGGGCTTGGCAACAGCGTTGTGGGATTGCCTTAGTAAGCAACGGCTCTTCTTCCTGTCTGAAAATTTCTCCGAGGTGAACAGTGGTGAGGGCTCCCTGAAGCTGCTATGCGCATTGATTGATGGTAGCCAAGACTGCTTCTTGAGCCTCATCGATTTCATCTCGCAGGCTGCAACCCGAGAGAAGTACATGAAACTGGTGCCACCTTTTCAGCAAATCTTCGCTGTCTTGGAGCCTCCCTTGGCCTATGCTGCCTTGCGGCCTGGCCTCCCACCTTTCGCACGTGGGGCGTCCAAGGCTGATGCTAAGGCCAGTTTGGTTGCTACTCCCGAGGAAGTGGAGTTGCGGAAGCAATTGTTGGGAGTAGCACAGAAGTGTTTGACAAGATCTGAGGAAGATGGCTTGTCTATGGACTTCTACGTCACCTTCTGGCGGTTGACCTTGCAAGACATTTTCGTACCCACAGATGGATACGAAAAAGTCCTATCTCGGATGCAGGCAGATCAGAAGCAACTGGAGAACTCCAAGACCAAGCTGGACAGGAGATACAATGTGGACACCCACAGTCGGGAATACAAGAGCTTGCAAAGAAGCCTGGTGCGGCAGAAAGAGGCATATGACAAGGTGAAAGAAGAACATCTTCAACAGAAACTGAACTTTGAGAAGGTCTTGGCGCGGCTTGAACTGGAAAAGTCAGGATGGTTCCTGAAGAAAAGCCCAGAAGCAACTCAAGCACTGGTAGCAGAGATGATGATGCCTCGAGCACTCACCTCCTATGCAGATGCCATGTTTTGCTGCAAGTTTGCTCGCCTTCTGATTCGGATGAAGACCCCCGGGTTTCTCTTCCTGGATTTCTTCAACTGCTGGACACTGCTGCTGTGCATGAACCTGCGTGCTTGCACGGAGCGGGAGGCCCAGATCTGTGGCATTCTACTTCGAGAGATGATGTCCTACGTCTTCAGTCTGCGGCAGAGTGAGAAGACTTACGAACAAGAGATGAAGGACAATCCTTGCTTCCACCGCCATCATTATGATGACACAAATGTGGACACTCCCATCGAGTTTGCGAAGCACAACGACATCATTCGAGGTCACAACAAATGGGAGGGAAGAATCTACAAAGTCTTGAAGATGAATTTGGAGTCTGACGAGTGGACAGACAAGAGGAACACACTGCTGCTGCTCAGCCAGTCATGTGACAGCTACCCGCTGGTTGAAAAGTATGCCCGGGGTGTCCTTCAGTGCGTGGAGAATGTCCGCGAGCGCGAGAAAGCAAGTGACTTGAAGACCTTGGCCAACTCCCTTGCTGTGAAGCTAAAGTCATGCAGCAAGCAGTGGGTGAAGCAGGAGGTAAAGGCAACTCCCAAGATTGCACCAAAAGCTGCGCCGAAGGATGCACCTAAGGATGCCAATGCATCAGGGCCACCGCCAAAAGAATTGCCGAAAGAGATGAAGGATACGAAGGATACCAAGCCTCAGCCAAAGGCAAAAGAGAAGCCCAAGGAGCAGAAAGACAACTCGAAGGATCCCAAAGAGAGCCAGAAGGATCCCAAGGAGAAGGAGGAGCTCCATTTGGATGCTGAAACATAGGTGAGCAGATGTGAGCAGTCTTATTTGAGAAAAGCAAGGTAGGCACTAGAGCTTGGAGAAATAGCCACTAACATCCACTAACAACTTACGCGCAGTCAGAAGGTTTGCTCAAGAGACGCGTTTCATAATTTCACATCATGTGTGGTCTAACGTAAAATCGCAGGTTACACAACTCCCTACATTTATTGGTTGTGAATATTTGTGAATGGTTGCCCGGGTGCCTGGTAGCAAGATGTAGCCAGAGTTGCATGCCATGCAGGGGTTTGGCCTTCTGTAAGACATAATTAAGATCCTTAGCGAAGAGGCGCCACGTGGGTTGAAGCCTGTTGAAAAGAGGTTTCGTGCGCCAGTGACTAGTGAAGAAGCTTCTCATGACAAGTTCAAACAAGTGAGGGTGCCGTCTATGTCGTTGTTCCCTGGCTTCAGGAGACAAAGGAGAGATCCAAGGAGAAGGAGCGCGACAAACGGCGAGATGCCCCGCGCAATGGTGGTGAGGAGAGGCCAGAAAAGAGGCGCCGTGAGGATGCGACGAAGCACCGCGATGATGACGTGGTGATGATCGATTCCTCGCATCGGCCAGCCAGCCGTATGGGGACGGCCCGAAACTACGAGGGGGAAAGAGGATCCACCCGAACCGTGTCCAGCTATGACAGAGATCGGCGTCCTCCCAACACTCAATATGCGCACACCAGACACGAGCGTTCAGATCGGCGCAGATGACATAGCGATATTTGGCGTGACCAAAAAAGGGGCTCGCAGTCATCAACTTTGGTCAAAATCATTCAAAATCCATAAAAATCCCTTCATCCCTCAGCCACGTTTGGACTTGTGCCCACCAAATTTGGTCGCTTTACACCGCAATCTGTGGTGATTTTGTTGTCACATTGTCTCCTGCGGCTTAGGATTTCGAGGTGCACGTGCTCTCACAAACGCCTCCAATCATAAACTGTTTGGAAGACATGCAGGTCCTGAATCGAAACATGGCATAGTCAGATAATCACAAAGAAGTGATTGAGGTGATTGGCTCTTGATGGGTCTTTGATGTCTTGCTGCTGGTGCCAAGCACTGTATCAGACATTGGACCGTGGTGCCTCAGCCGTTCACTTTCTTGTTCCAAATGACGCCATGGTACACCACGAATACCCTCAGCAGAGAGGAAGTTTTGATAGGAGAGCAGATAGTGGGAAGATGTGGGAAGATGTAAGAAGGATTTGAGGAAAGCAGGAAGTAGTGGTGCTTGTTACTGATTGGCAGCGCGCACTGCGAATGAGAACCGTGGTCGAATGCAACCTGCAGACTATACCTGAGGTATACTTCCATTTGTCCTTTTTATGTAAGCTGTCAGATCTCTTGAATCTGTCCATCTATCGATCGATACATTCATCAATCCATTCATCCATTGTATTTTTCAGCCTACCGTAATGACCTACTGTTCCACTATGTTTATCTACCCAATCTATTTGCATATGTGAATCTTTCTCTAGCTATCAGTATCTTTGTATCTACTTGTCGCACCATGGATCTATTCATCTATCCATCTATCTATGTCATTCTATCGATCTATTTGTTTGTTTGTTTGCCCTTCCCATCTTGATCTCTTGAATCAATAATCAATCGCCCGTCTATCTTGCTGTTCATCTATCTTCTCTTTTATCTCTATTTGTTTTTTTCTATCCCTCTTTGCCTTGTGTTCAGAAATCTGTTGATCTTTTGTATCTATCCATCAATGTGACCAGGGATTTGAATTACTTCTCTCTCTCTCTCTATGTATCTATCTCTCTATCTAGCTGCCCAATCCTGTCTATCTAGCATTATTTGCCTACTTCATCCTAATTCTACCTATTTTTACGGATCAATGCGTCGATTGCCAAAGCGTCCATCCTTGGTCAAGCCTTTGCCTTTCGCAGCTCAGCAATGTCTAAGTGGCCAAGTCCTTGATCCAATTCGGTGGACTTGGTCTGAAGAAATGGATTGAAGAAAGAACTTTGAAAGAATGACTTAAGTTAATATGAATGAAGTTGAATTATGAACTAATATGCATCTTTAAATGAAAGAGAGAATTAACAGAACATTGAATTAATATGAATGAATGAATGAATATTCTGAATATTTTGAAATTCAATCTTCTGTTTATTTCTTCAATCTTCTTTAGTTAATTCATTAATTCTCATGTGTGAATTATCAACGATTATCAATGAATTATGGAACGTCAGCTCCTCACTGATGGTAGTGTCATGGCTGCACGATCGTATTAGTGTTAAAGTGTTAAGCAATTGCTCTGAACTAGCAATGACGCCCCGAAATCGAGCAATGGTTTTGGCACTTGTGGCTTTGGTGCTGCCCCGATCGGTGCATCGCAAAATGGCGGGCTCAATATGGGCCATCTCTTGCAGTGCACGCGTGAACACAGCATGGTCAGTCTTTTGTGCAGTTTTGGCATGGCAGTCGCTGCGGACATGTGTGATGGACTGGTGGCAGAAGGGTCCACTTGGCATGCTGGCGCTACTTTCAAAGCAGATGTTGTCTCTTTCGTGCCGTTTGCCGTATGTGCGCACCGTTGTTGATCGCGAAGTGAGCAAGGAACTGAAAGCAATCGAGCAGAAGATGCACGGCGACGGAGATTCACACGCCGTGGTGAAGCTGCCACAGGAGGCGTGGTTGAACACTTGGTTGAACCGGTTGAACATGACCAGATTTCAACTCTCTCTTTGTTTCAGAGGTAGAGCGATGTGATCCAAATAAGGTGACTACTGTATCCGTGACTATTACTAGGTACATAACCATATCCCACCGTGCTTTACAGAGAAACAATCGTCCATCATATACTCTTTATTTATGTTTGCTCTATGCTGATGCGCTCGAGGCAGTCACCTATAGCCTCTTACCTTCCCATATCTTCACAGGTGTCTCGCATGTCACATGTTGTGTCTGCATATGTCTGCATGCCGAAGGCAATGTCTTCTTCCCAAATTTGGCACCAGATCCAAAAGCTTCAGGCAGCAGAGGCAGCAGTCTATGTTGCTTGGTCTCACTATCGCCTTTGGGAAGGGACCCATGGGACCGCTGGGACCGATGGGAGAAGGAACTGCCCAATCAGTGTCACCATGCTGCACTTTCAAGATCTTTCAAGCCTTTTCAGCTCTTGATAAGGTCGGCGTTGCAAAAAAGTGGGCTGGCATTTACCACTCTCCAGACGGAGAGCTGGTGGATTTGCAAAATCGTGTTTGGAGTTTGTACAACTGCTCCAACACGCTTTATGAGGCCGGGCTTGGCAAAGTGGTCCCAAAACTTCCACACCTTCGTGCTGTTTAGACTGATACTGTTTCATGCCTCGGCTTTATTTCATTTTCTTTATCTTCCTCATTGGAAGTCCTTTCACTTCCATTCGCTTCCATGCATTTCCATTCATTTCCATTCATTTCCATTCACTTCCTCATCATCTAATTTTATTTGGGAAAGCGCTGCCAGGGAGTTTTCCCTTCAGTTCGGAAGTTTGAAGCCGAGCTGATCAGTTGGGTGCTGCATCTCCTTCATGGCGAGGGCGCTTCGTCGTGTGGCTTGTTGACATCTGGCGGTACGGAGTCGGTGTTGCTGGCTGCATTGAGCTATCGCGAATTGGGATGGCGCAGAGGAATATTAACTCCACGTATTCTGGCAGCCAACACTTGTCACCCATGTATTGTGAAAGCATGCCACTATTTTGGAATGAAGCTGACCAAGATCAAGGTCAATGCATCTACTGGATTTGCACTTACAGCAGCAGCTGTCAAGCGGCACATCACCAGCGATGTCGTTTGTATTTATGCATCTGCGCCCACATTTCCTCACGGAGTCATCGATCATGTTGAGGACCTCGGGCATTTAGCCGAGTCACAAGGCATCGGGCTGCATGTCGACAACTGCCTCGGGGGGATACTTTTGTCCTTCTTGGACTCGCAGAATTTAACTGCTGGCCATCAGCTTTGGGATTTCAGAGCGAAGGGTGTGACTTCCATCAGTGTGGACATTCACAAGTACGGGAATGCCTCCAAAGGTGTCAGTGTCGTCGCCTTTCGAGATCAAGCCTTGCGCAGACTTACTTATGTGCCTGTGACAGATGGTTGCGAAGGCCTCTACATAACTCCAACTATGCAGGGAGCACGGGGGGGTGCAGTCATTGCTCAAGCCTGGGCAACAATGCTGAGCTTCGGACAGGCAGGTTACGAGCACTTCGCAACAGAAATCCATAAGTCTCATGTTCGATGCCAGGAGATTGTGAACAGCGTTCCTGGATTGTGGCTCGGCTGTACATGTGAACTCCGAATTTGTCAAGCCACAACCGCAGAAAGAACCCAGTGTCCACGCTGCGGAAGTTTCCAAAAGGAGGTGTAGGAAAGCAGCTGTTTCCAGGGGTGCTTGGGTTTTTTAGTGATTAAGTAGTGGTTGCATGGAAAGGGTGACGTATCGAATGCTGGTTTTGACTTTTTTTTTTCTCTCTCTCTCTCTCTCTCTTCCGCACGCGTCACTCCCTGCTAATGTTTTGCCATGTAAACATCAATCCAGCCAAATCTACGGGTCTCAATCTATCTATTTCTTATCATATCCTATCCTATCCTCTCCTCTCTCGTCTCCTCTCCTCTCCTCTTCTCTCCTATTTTCATCTATTTGTCACTATATGTGCTTGCATCGTTCACCATATGCCAGGTACATGTGGCTCGCGTTGCATGACAGGGCTCCACATGGTACTGGCCACTGTAGATAACACGTAGAAATATGTGCTCGCTGTTGCACATGGTATTTGTGTAATTCGCTTAGTCGGTGTGGGCCAGACTCCAGCACATTGAAGCATACGATTTAATCATCTCAAACTGAAGCGGCGGTTACACATGTTTATTTGGATGCCCGCCCTCTGCGAAAGCATTTGTAAAATACAATCGCACACCGGCAACTTCGGTTTCCCGCATTGCCCAGAACAAAAATTTTGCTCGTTCTCAACTGAATTTCCGTATTTCCGAAATCTCAATGGCAAGGGTGTCACTTGGGTCCGGCAGTTTCAACATCGAAAGTTTCAGGAACCTGGCGGAAACATTTCACAACCACATTTGAGCGAGTCTTTGCCGCTTCCACATGCCGCTAGTCTTTGTCATCCTCACATTGCAGCCGAGTCTGCCCGGGGGGAAGCCTGCGGTGAACTTGTAGGGTAAACAGATACAAAGTGTTTGCAACCGAATTTCAAGGCCAAGTTTTTGCACAAAAACATGTTGCTAGCCAAGGTTTGTGTTGTGCAAATGCCATGCTTGCATTGTTCCCGTGGGATCCAATAAGTACAACATCTATGCTGTCGCTTCTGTGTTGGAAGAGAAGGGCTGGAACTTAGCAACTGGACAAAATCCGCCCTATCTGGGAATATGCATCGGAGAGCGACATTCCCAGATTCTGGATTCGTTTGAGGAAGACTTGCGGTCAGCAGTTGCTTTCTTGGATGAAAATCCCAGCTACAAGCCCTCGGGGGCGGCGGCAGTGTATGGAGCTATGTCTACTACTCCAACTGCGATTTTAGAAGAAGTGGTGAAACGATATGTGGACATGCGCTTGTGGGTAAAACCTGGATTGAAGCCAGACAATTGAGCTGGTTCACGCATTTGGCCCAGTGGTGGGGAGAAAAAGGTTTGCAATGCAATGGTCGAGATTGGTGTGCTAACATGTGGCTACCGCAGTGCTTCTTGTTTGGCCCAGTTGAAGCCAAGATTGAAAGTCCAGAGGTGTATCCACAAGAATTCCGTATGCATCCACCCTAGCTATGTATGTGTGCATGTATGTATAGTGTTGTATTCTGGTCTTTTGTATTGTATTGTATTGTGTTGTGTTGCATCGTATGGTATGGAATGTACTGCAATGTACTGTCGTGTACTGTACTGTACTGCAATGTACTGTCGTGTACTGTACTGTACTGCAATGTAGTGTATATAATGTAATGCAGTGCAATGCAATGTAATGTAATGTAATATAATGTATTCAAATGTAACGTAATGTAATAGAATGTATGTAATGCATGCATTGTATGTCATCCATAGAGTGTTCGTGATGTATGTAATGTAGTGTATCTACTTTACGTAATGTCTACAGGTTGTGTATGTACGGTGTACAAGTAGATTTCGCTTACGAAGCCGATGGTTTTAGATGTGCTTACACTGCAGTCCACCGAGTGTAGTGTGCATCCGACTTTACTTGGCGCAGGCAGGCTTTGCAATGAGTTGATTCCCGGTCGATCTGCGGTCCCTTGCAGTGCTTTTGAGGGCATCCCGATCGGCCAGTGCCACAAGTGCAAACTGCGAGCTCTGTGACCGTGGCATCACCTTGCCTCTCCCTGACAGGGTTTAAAAAGAGACCACAATCATTTAGTCGTGGAGAGAAGCGGTGCGAGTCCAGGATTTGCACTTCCCTGCACAGAACATTGATATGTCGAGCAGAATGATCCGAACCATTCCAAACCACGAGATGCAATCAGGAGCTTGGTCCGAGCCTTCGCTCTGATGCAACCACGCGCAGATTTGAAGTGCTGTTTCAGTAATGAAGTTCATCAAGGTTTACGGTAATAAAAACCAAACACACATCATATACTACATTATACTACTCCTTCTTCCCTTCGTCAGAGCAGTTGTTTTAAACAAATGGACTTCCCACTGCTGAGTGCTGAGTTTGCTTCGCTGCAGCCCAAAGCTCAACGCGCCACGATCGTGGATTCCGGTGGTTAGGCGACCATGGCAACGCCTGCCGCAGCCCCGTCCTCCGTCGATCCGAAGACTCAACTGACTCTTGGAATCTCTTGGACCTCTACATGGCTTGTCAATCAACTTATTCCAAGAATCTATACATATCGTAATGATTTTCTATTATAAATTGAATCTCATAAATATTGAATCTAACCACGAAAGCTAGCTTGCTAGCTGGAGTTCTCCTTGCTTTAGCAATTGTGGGCAAGTGCGGTCGCTAGAATGCTGATATATCAGGCTTCAGGGGGGGGCCCCGGGGGGGGGGGGGGGCGGGAGCGACCG
>VSDK01011578.1:0-24463 GCA_009767595.1 Symbiodinium kawagutii | reverse complement strand
ATGATGATGATGATGATGATGATGATGATGATGATGATGATGATGATGATGATGATGATGATGATGATGATGATGATGATGATGATGCTGGTGGTGATGATGATGATGATGCTGTTGCTGCTGCGCGTTCGCAGCAATGTATCCACTTCCCGCCGTACTAGCTTTCGTTCCCTTCCCTTTAGCCTCAAGTATTGGATCTAAGAATCACGTGTATTCCTTAGTTAACCAAGTAATTCGAAGCAATTCTAAGGTCTACTTTCTACGTCTAGCTCCACATGTTGCGTGACAAGTTTGTTCTGGTAGAAAAAACCGTAGAATGACATGATTAGCACACGGATGAGTTTCTGAGATCTTGCCAGCTATCTGTGGTAAGAATTGTACCAGCCACTGTGCATGGATTGGACCCGTTTCAAGGAACCATTTTTGCCAGAAGTTCTGCCAGCGGCCCGTGACAAAAAGTGACTTGGGATTGCAGATTGAGGACATTTACAGAAGACAATCTATTTTGCCCATGTTTGCATGTTTGCCCGAGATGTCACAAGATGTTCTCATTGCGGGAAGTGGGGATGATCCTGACTGCTATTGAACTTGCTTGCTGTTGCTCGTTTTGGAAAGTTTTGCTTTGGCCTGAGGCGATATCTCATACACTACCAATAAGCAACCTGGCCATGTGGGGCTTGAGGGGAAACGTAGTGGAACCGTTCAAAGAGGATGCTCAGAATCGGCTGTCAAAAGGGGGGGGCCAACTGCGTGCTGGCCGAACATTGACCTGTCCGCGTAAATTGAGATACGCGAAACTACGGTGCATCCAGGTGCATCCATTGTGAGAAATAATCACGTCATGCTTTCTCATGCTTTGTTGATTTTGTCGGCACTTTCATGTCATAGTTTGCGGTGTTGGTTTCAGGTTTGGCAACAGGCATCTTGGCGGCACTTCAGAATTTTTGAGGGATGGTGCTTACTCATAGATTGCGGCTCGAAAGGCCCACTGTGCGAAACTCTTGCTTAGGGCAAGACTTTGCCAGTCGATGCGATGCGGACCAAGGTATCAAGCAATCGTGAGGCTTGACTGTGTGCAAGGGCAAGAATATGCGGGACACCTGGTCCTTAACCAAAAGGACGCTGAGAAGTCAGGCTCTTGGCAGTTTCCGAGACTGTGTTTCAGTTGCCCTCGCCATTGGCCAACACAGAACAACGGATTGCATGTAAGTTATTGTAAACCGATTGTAAATGTATGCAACTGAATGCGGCCGAATGCTTGTGAAACTGAGCTTCTGGAATTGCCAAGGTCTGCTGCAGAGCAGGCCATCATCGCCTTCTCGCAAAGCAATCTTCTACAGGAGCAACCAGGGCAGCCTGCAGACAAGGACAGCATAGGACAGCGTGGAAAAGGATCTCCACACGATGCCACCAAGTCATGCAGATGCAGTTTCCCGGTGGAAGATTTCCAGGACAAGAAGAAAAAGAAGACAACGAAATTGACACCAGAGGAGCATGCCTTGAGAAAGGCCAGAATTTCACATCAAGAGTGATTCAGAACATATTCAGAACTTTGGATTTGCAGCTGCAAGGCCAAGCAGGAGGAGGAAGGAAACCCGGCTGTGACTCCAAAGACCTTGCTGAACGCAACTTTGTCGGCACTCAAACTTTGTTTCCATCACCACTCTATAGTGGCCATAGTTTCCTTCATCTTTCCATCCTTTTGGAAGGGATTTCCAATTCTTGATCGATGAATCGAACTAGAAGGGATTTCTCCGGACGATGCACAGGGAGAAAATTTCTGAGCTTAATCGTCTATCCACAGCGCTGGCCCATGCAACTGCTGAGGCCTTGGTGATGAAAATTGTCAAGCGTTACCTTCAAAAGGCCGCCAGCTTGTCTTTGTCAATGCAACATGATTCTGGAAAGCAATTTGGGCCAAGTGTGAACCAAATGATACCAAATCCTTGGCCAGTCTTCACTTTGGGGTACGTCTTGTGCACTGCCGGGGTCATACTATTCCTTCATATGCCTTCATCATGGTGCCGTTTGTTCTTCGCCTTGTTCTCACATTCCCTGCCACCTTCTTAGCTATAGGATTTGAGCCCTAAAAGGTGCATGGGGAGGTCCTGGTCAGGTCGCCATAGTTCCAGTGAGTTCTGGGAAGTTCCGGTGGGAATCAATCCTTAGTTCCATGCGTCCAGCCAGGTGGGTTCTTATTGGGATGCCCGCGGTGCCGGGAATTGGCGGAACATAGTAAAACCAAGAGTCCCAGAATTTTGCTGCCATGTGCTGCGTATGTGCATGACATCGCTGCGAGGAAATGGTTCTGGGAACCGTTGAGTAGGTGCCCACCGCTGGTGGCCATAGGAACCGGTCGTGCAAGCCATTTCGGGGAATCATGCGATCCAGTACTTTCCCACTTTCCCAACAACTTGTAGCTTTGGGGTCTCAGCGAAGGTTTTGGGATGCTCTGGACCGCGGGCTAAGCAAGCAGTCCGGGAACCGGTGCCGCAAACTTTGAAGGGTTCCGCAGCAGCAGGATTCCGCTGGTTCCGGAGGCTTTGGGCAAGTCGCAAAGTAGGGTTTGGCTGTAGGCATTTGTGGATCCCCTAGCTACAACCTGAGGCATTCTACTGGCTCTCAATGACATGAATTCTTCAAGCCCTAAAGTTCATCCTTAGGCGTTAAACCTGATACATGTTTGGTTTTGAGGTTACAAGTTTCCAAGGTCGAGGGGGTTCCGTGCGCTTGCACATAGCCCCGCTCCAAGGTTCCGGAAAGCTAGTAACCTGCCTGTGGTTCCAGGGGTTTGCTATTTCCAGGTCGTGGGGAGAGGTTGCTGGGTTGGCTACACCGCTTGCTTTTGACATGAAAGGCTTTCATGCATGGAATGTGAATATTGCGTTATCATTTCATGATTGCCATGTAGGTATGAGGCAGCATGCAATTTGAAATTCAGGGTCTCATACATTCCCTGGCTTTGTTCAAAGGTGCCCAGAACCTAGCAGTGTGCAGTAGCGTCTGCTATCCAAGCGAAGGGTTCCAGGATTGGTGCTGTGGTTCTGTAAAGGACATGTTTGGGAATTTATATCTTTGTTTCTGTTGTTTGTTGCTGCCACTATGGAATGACTAGTTGCTGCTGGGGATCTCAGGCGGGCTTACTTTTGACGTCCTATTCAGTCAACGTAGGGCTGTGAAAAGCATGAGTCTGACGAACACTTTTTTCCCTCTGCCAACTTGAGGCCCCAACACCACTAGTGAGGTAGGGGCTTTTGCAACTATTTTTCTGCCCAGGGTGAGACGGTCTACGAGACCAAAACCTATGCAGGCGGAGGTCATCAGGACAGGACGGTGGCATTGACAACTGCATCAACTTTTATGTTTCAATCTCTCTCTCTCTCTCTTTCTCCATGATTGCCTGTTCATGTCACTATGTCATGCTATGCCACACATGCTCCTCCAGGCCACTGTCAAGATCACTGCTTTGCCAGATGAGTGGGGAAGCAGAATGTGGGCTGGTCATGTAGCTTGGATTCAACTTGATGGCCATTCCCAAGTAGCAGCCTACATCGTTGGATGCTGTGAATGCACGCGGGCTTAATTTGAGCGTTTGTGTGCTGGCAAGGTTTGCAACACTAAGCAGAAGGCAGGAAGAACATGACTTGAAGAACTATCTTTCCACAGCCCTTCTTTTTTTCCATCATTCCCAGTGGAAAGGCTGAGCAAAGCGCTGCAGAGATGGCTTTGGAATCCATCAAACAGGACTTTGCAGAGACAATCTGAGAGAATCTGAGACACTTCATGACACTTCTTCAGTCTTCACACCAAAAAACATTCAAATCTTCGATCCAAACGAGTGAGCTTTGAAAACCGAATCACACTAGGAGCTTAAGCAAATGTAAGCAAAATTCAGCTGCTTCCTGCAATAGGAGCATTAGCTCCTCAGTTGGGGAGGTTGTGCTACACCGGCATTCAGTCTCGTGAACTGCTCTGCATTAGGACCCTGAGCTCATGAAGGAGTCGGAAAAACCCAAAGGAATGGGAAAGGGTGAGAAGGCTTGGAACATCTCGGAACGTTGAGTTGGTTGAGTGCAGGCTTATGCAGGTTTCATGATATTTCATGTAAACTCCCAGTTCTTGGAGTGCAAACATCAGCATGCTGGAGCCTTTGCTTGTAGCTTTTCGTGTTAAGCATGTCATGCGTGGCAACATGAGATTCGACTTTCCTGAAAATGTCTTTGTTTTTGCCAAGCTACCCCGCCAGGGAAAAGGCAAGGGTAAGGGATCGATGTGGAACCCATGGGGATTTGGATGGACACTCGGAAGCAAGTTCTGAGAGGATCCAAGAACTAAATCGTGACCTCTGTGTTTGCAACCTTAGGTGGAATGCAAAAGGTCTCTTGCCGGCACTGGGGGTACTCCTGGGTCAGTGTTTCTATAGAGTGACGAGCTTTATGTTCCATTCTGTATGTATTCTTTCCTCTTTATTCTCTTATATGCTATAATCTTAAAGATATATACAAAGATATATGCTATATATGTACTATACATATATGTATATATATATATATGTTTCTATTCGTTTCTTTTCTATCTCCTCATTGATGTACTTTGGTTTTTGTTCATTGATCTTTCAGGTTCTGACCTCCCTCGCAAGCCTGTGCTGACGGAGCCCATTTCCGGAGTCGTCGTGGAGTGGAAGGATCGATGAAATTCGTGCATGTTCCAGTGCTCACTGACTTCCATTTTGCTAAGCCTTGAGCTGTTTCTGCACTGTTTTTTAAATTTCATTTATTGCGATCCAAGCAGTCAAACGAGTCAAACGCCATAGTCAAACGATAGTGAGAAGCAGCTTCTGAATGTCCACGTCACAGGACTCCTTCGGATGGATCAAGGCTGATGTGGCCATTGACCATAAGGATGCCGGCCGCCGCGAGGGAAAGCTCTTTGTGCCTTGGCCTTCTGCGCTTTCAGTGCCGCAGAGGTGTTCATTGCCCACGCTTTCTACATCTTTCTACATGTTCAATTCACAACGGACTGCAGGTTGCAAAGCCAGATGTACCTGAGACGCTGCAAATGGCGTGGTGCTAAGAATTGTGAACTCTTTGACCTTGGCTTTCCAATCAGATTTGCGGAGCCCAGGAAGCTGGTGTGAAGGTGAGCTTCACCGTGTATGAGGTCCATTTTGTCCGTGATTTTTTCATAATCATCATTTCATTCATGTCTCATGAATCTTTTTCAACTGGCAGTATTCTGTGCAGAGTTGCCACGCCACAGGATATGATGGGTCTTGGAGCTGAAAACTTGCAAGCCAACTAGCGCTCGCACAAGGCTTGCAGTCAGAGCATCCTGACCTTACAGAAGTCAAGTGCCTTACTTCAAGTTGATGGCAGATGATGGTACTTGATGATTGCCGAAGACACCGATGTCTTTTTTCTGGTTTGCTACCAGGACCAGAGAGATCCAGAGAGGCATTGTTTGGAGACGTCAACGCTTTCTCCGTTACAGGCAAATATTGACTGCTTCACAGCTTCTCAACATTTTCTCAACACTCACATGAAGGGCACATAAGATTGCACTTTCCCTCTTCTTTTCCTGGCGATATTCCTGGCAGGAGTCCTGCATCCATTTGACGGCTTCAGAGTGCTTCGTTGGTGAGAGTTTTCCACAGGCTTCGCCCCTGATCCTGAAAGGCGACTTTTCAACCTAAAAACGCACAACATCGATGAAAGACATAAGTACAATGAATACGAACATGTAGCTGTCGCATATCAATGTGCATATTCAAACCGTTATACTATAACTTATACGCGTTTGCACTTATGGTGTTTCTTCATGGCAATATTTTTCTTGCATAAATAAGTTAAACAGATGAACATGTACTGACATGTACGCTATTTAAGTGTAGATGTTTGAATGTAAAAAGAGTCGAGGCATCTCAAGGCATCTTTGTTTTTTGGAGCGGGGATTGGAGGCGCGTCCCGAGCCTTGGAGCAAGGGCTTTGAGGGGGGTGGCCCTGGCCGAAGCTACAGATGGTACGAAGGACGTGGCCACGAAGACATTCGAAAAGACATTCGAAAAGACATTCGAAACACGGGGATAGTGATACCATGGGTGCTACCGTGGGTGCTACCATGGGTGCATGAGCACTGCATGTTTTATCTGAAAATCTTCTGTGCCACAATGCTTTGACCCTCCCTCGCATTATGTACAGCTCGCTGACCAAGCTTGCTGGTATCTTGCTGGTTCCTTCGCTGGGTATCGCAATGGAGTGCATCAAGTGCATCAATGTTTATACTGTTATTGTTTTTGAAGTGCCATGTTTTCTTCGGCATTTTGTACCGGCACTCCTTTGCATCCCTCGAAATGCTCCCTTTCAGCATGCAAGCGTTGGCAAATCTGCCGAGCTGTAGATTGAAGAAGTGAGCCGAAACAGATTCATTCCTTCCGCTTCCTCGACTTCTCTCAAGTCACATGGCTCTGAAAGATTGATGACTGATGAAAGTTGAAGAAAGTGTACGTATGACTTCAGGTTGTGTGCAAAGTATGGCCTCTAAGCCTCAACTTCTCCCAGTGTTTTGCTTCTGGCACTTGCACTCACAGGACGTGCTTGTCGACTTCTCAAAGGCTTACCCATAAGGAAACCACCTAGGCCTCCTATGGGCTCCTGGGATCTCCTGAGATCCTGCGGCCAGAGAGGTCGACAGGACATGGTGACACTGGGGGAAGTGTGAACCGTGTCTCGTGAGGGCCTTGAGATCTGCCACTTTTCAAAACGCAAATCAAATTACACACACACACACACGCACACACATATATATATATATATGTACAAATAAGTGCAAATCACGCATTGAATAAAGGCGGATTTTGAATGATTTAAGATGATTCCAGGTTGAAAGTGCAACCCGCAAGCAGCAAAGTGGCAACCCTTGAGGTTACCTCTTCCACTTGACTTGGTCATCCCATGTTTAAGTGGAGCGCTGTTTGGACTAACGCACGCATCGCGCAGTAGCTAGAAATGACCCACCACCCTCCGTTGGATTTCGAGCTCGCCAAGTTCTATTTCCATCAAATCCATGGCATTTTTCTACCTTCAAAGGACCTTTGATGCCACTGTCTGCGGGCCCTTACACGTTTCTTGCAGAGGCATTTTTGAGGCAAGACCACCGGAGAGTGCGGACAATTTCATCCAACTGGAGCGCTCAGTGGTGATAAAACCCACCCTTTGCCGGTGGATTTTAAACCACAGATTTCCAAAGCTTCTCTGACCGGAACCATTCATCAGCTCGGCCAAAAAAGGGACGTAGTTTGCGGCAGGAATTCTGGGTGTACAAGACTCAGAAGATTGAAAAGAAGTAACTCGGAACAGGACGCACTGATAGGTCCTGAAGCTGAGATGTAGGTGCATGATGATGCAGGACATGTCATAGAGTCCTCCGTTGATGATGTTGCAGAAGGTCGGGATTGCATGGCTGGGGAGCAGCATGTCGGGTCTACGACAGTTAAATGCTAGTCGCACAAATATTGCACACGTCCCAGGACCCTATGGCATCGTAAAGCTGTGAGATGCGACTCACTACATGTCGAGGTTGGAAGCATGGCCGGCGCATAGCGAGGCAAGATCTTCACCCGTGAGGCTCGCTGGCATGCGCCTAAACCATCCCAAATCCATAGCTTGTTGGGCAAACCCGTTTTGTGAGAGGAAAACTTGGGATTTTCCTGACGGACCTCCCTTTTTTTCAAGTTTGAGTCGTATGCGTTCAGTTTTGATTTTCACTTTCCTGGCAGTTGTGTTGATTGTGCCCAGGAAGTGAAAGGATTGCAATGTGCGGGATGCTGAACTCATAGTCGTAGTCGAGCAGCGTGATACGCCCGTATCGAGTCCTTGGGCAGTGCAAAGGTCACGGTATGACATGCCTCAGCACACAGAGCTTACCAGCATGGCTCAGCATGGCATAGCATGGCACAGCATGGCACAGCATGGCATAGCATGGCATAGCATGGTAAGCTGGTTTCAGTATGTGCCCTTTGAATGCAAGGACTTCAGTTAGTTTATAGTGTAGAGCTTTGCAAAATCTGCTGCATGACTTACTGGGAGCGCAAAACAGGATGCGGCAAACCTCTTTTTAATGTTCACTGCTGCCACGATGTTGGCACCTCTGCAGTTGGAACGTCCTCAACTTGTAGGGCCGTCCTCTTACGCTGAGCTTTTCCACACTTTGCTGGAGCCTTGTTGGCGGCATAGGAGGTGCGGTGAGGTGCAGGGCTGCTGTGAAACGTGGTGAAACGTGGTGAGACTTGATGAGACGTGGTGAGATGTGAGAGGATAGGATCAGTGGTTCTCAGCTCCGATCAAATTGCTTTCAAGGCTGGACCTCCCACTGTCAGCATCTCAAACTTGGCCCATAGGCTGTCTAAGGCTTACACCAATCGGATAAGGCATGGCACATTGAAGCCTCCCAGGACAGCTGCATTCATGGAGCAGTACGAGAGGCCCGAGGCCGCAACTTGCGATGCAAGGGACTTGATCCATGGAGTCTTCCAGACGTTGTCCTTCGCACAGGAGCCCCACACAGATGCACAAATGATGCGCTTGGGTCTTGACCGAATGCCAGGGGCATAGTCAAACCATGTCAAACCAAAACGAGATCTACATCCATTATCATCCCATCATCTCGGTACCACATTGCTCTTATGCGACGGTGGCGATGTTTTGGCAGTGGTGATGGTTGTGGGTGCGGTGCTGTTGTTGTAGTCTCCTGCTGTTGTTTCTGGTGGAGGTGGTCATTTTGGTCGCAGATGTAGTGCGTTGCCAAGGTCTCCGCCTTTCAAGATTGTCCATCAGTGCCTTGGGCAAGTTGCAGCACGCTCAGCGAGCAGTTTCTAGATGTTTCTATATGTTTTTATCAGTTTCATCAAAGCAGTTTCTATTAGATTCTGTAGCCGCTTCTGAATGCTTACGGGGGCGCAAGTGGAACAGAGCCGACATCACACGCACGGAAGTAAGATACCATGAGGTAACAACATTGGTCCACAATTGAGCCAACAAAAAAGTCGGCATTGCTATTTCTTATACAGTGTATTGAAATATCGCTTTAAAATGTTTTAAATATGCATAAAAAATTAGTTGATAGTAGTTGCGAAATAAGGAGCTCACATACAGCACGGTCCACGAAGGTAGCGAAAGCAGAGCTGCTTGCGAAAGCTCGCGCAAGTTCCCGCAAAAAGAATACCTTTCCCTGTGGAAGGCCGCCCCTGAAAAAGGTTTACCACATGAGGTGCGCGAAAGGCAAATCTGGGCCCAAAAGTCATTGGAAAGCTGGGAGATTTTTTTCCCCAAAGCTCAATCCCAAGCATTTGCACCTTTTATAGCTGCATATTTTTCCCATCTCCTTTTGCACAGGCGTGTTTGTGGGGACGAATTGCGTAATTCCTTGCAATGAGAATTTCTCGTACCCAATGCACCTACAAGCCAGGTACATAATGAGAAATCAAGCTGGCTTGGGAGGAGTTCGGCGCTGATTGGATTGCAACAGCTGAATGTTCCAAGATGTCATTCTTTAGGGATGCTTCGCAGAGTCAAAGTGATCATTTCACCCAGTCCTGTCCTTGCAATGATGACAGTGACGCACGGCGACACACGGTGACGCACGGTGACAGCTTTTCAAATTTTTCAACTTTTCGCTTTTGTTTGGGGCAACGGTCTGAGGTTTGCATCTGGGAGACACGGGACGAAGCGCAGCTGTCCATGATCAGGGTGCGAGTGGAGAGACACACAGCACATCACAGCACCACTTTGACAAAACGCCGGGTACGCCTCTCAGGTGTTATGGAACTCCTTGCCAGTTACTCCCCGGGTGTGAGATCCAAGGAATCGCGGAAGCACACTGTCCATCACTGTCCCATTTCGAAAGCAGGTAAAAAGGATACACTAGTTTTCTTGATGGTGTTTTTATTTATTTATTTATTTATTCATTTATTTATTTATTTTCATTGCTCTCGCTTCAATGCGTTTGTGCTCTTGTTGACTGTGGCTGACTTTTGTGGCTCAAGACTCATCTACTCATAATGATGATTAAGCAAAGATGCATGATTGACGATAATTCTTCATATCCTCGCAGCACAGACTCACACTGGCATCAAAGGACAACACACCGACGAGGACGATGATTGGCAAGCCCTTACCATGAACCAAAAGACGCTCGAATGTTCGCCATACATTGCCGTACTGCACTGGCCTAGCTTGGTGCCAGATGGGTTTATCCTGCTTGAGCAGAGGCAAGACGTCCCAAACGGACGATGACGGCCACATTGTCAACGCGCATGCCGCAGCATACCTGTCACCCGTTCCGTTCTTCATCTTTCTTCCTTCCTGCCAAAGACTTTGCAACAGGTACGCCGCCACTGGCGACACTGACCTGATGAGCTCGAAGAGAGGCCCAAATTCGGCTGAACCCCAGTGACTCCCTCCATTGAAGATCATTAAAGTTACATCATTCTCAATTGCTCCACGATTTCTTGTGCAGTGCTGCCCTTCAGCTAGGCAGATCAAGATCACTGGGAAGGGAAAGCCCAGATGTGAAGCGCAAGGACCGCAAGGAGCGCAAGGAGCCGTTTTTTTCATCTGTGCGTCCCTTTGGTAACAAGTATGACATACTACCAATTTGAGTGCTCACAAGGTTGGTGTATGCTGGCGTTGGTCCACCGGGAGTCATTCTATTCTATGAAATTCTGGTGGTGCAGTAGCGTTTCCTGGAATGACCAAAGATGTCCAGGGCATGTCTTTTCAAAATGGTTATATATAGTCTTTTATGTTCACAATTGCGAAGTTAGTTGGAGTAGAGGTTCAGTGCTACACACGCCTGGCCCCTTTTCTCGCTCCTCAGCACGGCTGGGGCGGAGTGGATCCGATAGCGATGGAGAGAGAGAGAGAGAGTCTTTTATAGTCTTGTGCAGCTCGTTCTCTCTTTCAAGACTTGTTCCTCCTCTCAGGCGGAACTCAAGGAAGAAGCAAATGAGGACGGAGACAGTGCAGAGACAGGAATGACAGGTTGCCATCTATTCCCTTTCCACTGGGCACAGGATGACAAGAAGAAAGCAAAGAAATTGAAGATACTTGGCTCGCTTGGCTTTTCCCCAGCGTACTTAGTAGCTCTGAGGCACTTTGTTTTGCGTCCGTTCTCGTCGTTGCAGTGAGGAAAATGGAGAAAAAGGCAAAGAAAGAGGCCTGCGATGTCATGTAACACCAAATCACCCACTTATCACCAAATTGTTCAGGAGGGATTGCTCTTTCACATCCCAGTGCCAATGGTTTCAAGGCAAAAAAGGCCAAGAAAGCTGCGAAGAAGCTGCGACTTTGCTGCAATTGTGGTGCCGAGTCAAATGAAAACATTTCTTCACAGAAGATGCTTCATCCAGCGGAAAGTGCTCAGGAAGAAGCTGAAAAAGGCAGCCAAGAAGAAAGCAAAGCAACTGTGCGAAATTCTGACTTTTGAAATCATTGGCATAGTATGAGAAGTCATTGATATAGTATGACGTCTATAGCAGTCAGAGAAGATTTAAGATGTAGTCAGTGTAGTCATGTATACTCAGTGTTGAGTGGCAAAGCCTAATTTTGACTCCTGACAAGCCTTGGTGCCCAAGGAGTGACAGTGACTCCAGTGATTCCTCAGAGTCCAGCAGCATTCCATTTGCCTCCTCGGTTGCATTACGTCGCTTCAGCTTCAAAGCACTTGCGCGTGGCTGCATGTGGAGTCAGCCTGCCCATGATCTGAACTGCTAAGGTCATGGACATGGATTTCTCGCAGTCTGGAAAGGAGCAGTGACACCAGTGACAGCTTTGAACCGTTCCCACATGTTTCTACAGATGTGCATCCCACTCAGGCACTTAGGTTGAACCTGATAACCTATTATGGAACCTCGGAGGTTGCTCTCCTTGAGCCCCCGCATGCGATACAGAATCTAGAGATGCAACACGATGTGCACACGTTCTTAACATGGATCCTGGTGCTCCAAGAGTGGCTGGCAGAATGTTGAGGGGTCCACGAAGCTGCTTGGACATGGACAAATCAGGAGCTAGATCCTCGAAACCCAGACGCCAGAATCCAGCGGGCTTTTGCCTCAGAATCATTGAACTTCATTGAACTTCAATGAGATTCACCACCCGAAAAGATGCCATGGCCCATGTCATCATAGCATGGCATATCATGGCATAGCATGGCAGACCTCTTGAGCCATGCAATGCTATTTCCCTGCCCAGGCTTTGGGCTTGAACTGCGGTGCATTTTCGTTCATCGAGCGAAAGGATGACGAAGAGGTCCAAGTCCAAGTCGTTGATAGGGCTGACATGGGCTGACATGGGCTGATAGGATAGTGCCACTGGGCTAAGCCAGATATGCCACCATGTCAACCTGGCTGTGAGGTCTATAAGGATGGCCGGCAGCAAAAATACAAGGACCGTCCTTAGCGATGTGACCAGAGGTGAACATCCGGCTGAAGAAAACAGCTATTCAAAGGCATAATAAGATAAGAGGCAAGACTTAGAGGTAAGATGAGCTAAGATGAGGTAAGATGAGGTAAGATGAGGAAAGATAGCTGAGGCTAAGCAAGGCATAGCAATGCTTTGTGTTGCAGGACGGTGAAGACACCAGCAAAGACTGGATTTGTTTGCGCTCCAAGGCGAATGGAGAGCCGTGCCTTGGATGAAATGAAGACACAGATTTAGAAATCAAAATAAACTGTTAAACTATGTTAAACTCAGTGTTTAGAAATCAACATGAAGATATTAAGGACATTTAAGGACATAGAAAATGAATACAACACATATAAACTTAAACACATCATATGAAAACACACAATTAAAACAACACAATTTTCTCTCCAGATCAGTGTTTGCTTCTTGCCCGATGACCTAGTTGTGACCAGATGTGACAAGGAACTCCCTCGATGTGCAATGGCCAAGAAAGCTTCTTCCAATAGCATTTGCCCACAGTTCAATTTCAGTTCAATCAGAACTTCAATCTGTTTGCATTTCCAGGTTTGTTTTGACTAAGTTGATGAATTTGCTCATGAAACACCATGCTGGATGTCCTTCACAGGTGCGGTGAGCGCAACTTCCCTCGCAACGAGAAGTGCTTCCGCTGCAGTGGACTGCGTCAAAGCAATGCACCTCTGGCACCTCGTCACGCTGGTCGCAGCAAAGCGAGAAGATAGGCCAGAGAGAGAGAAGAATACAGAGAGAGAGAGAGAAATCAGTAGAATAGAGAATACATAATGGAGAGATATGGAGAGAAGTAGTAATAGAGAATAAGATATGAAAATGTTGACTAGAGAGAAAGAGAAAGAGAGAGAGAGAGAGAGGGTGATTGAGATATTTGTAAAAAGAGAGCTGGACATGCGGCGCAAATCAAGAAATGCCACTACCAGGAGCGTTTTTTTCATGCACGGGGTGTCCACGTGTCCAGACATATTCTGTGCCTCTGGACCACAGTCCTGACTGATGGAAGCCGGACAGCTCCGAGGTCAAAGACTACAACCCGAGTCTTGGCTCGACAGGCTGAATGGGTTGGTCACGACGGTCATCGTTGCTTCTTGGGCACTGCTCAGGAAGAAAATTGATGGTCGCAAGTTCTAGCTCCGAGAAGCACGTGGAGGACCCGTGGAGGACCTGCAAATTGCGGTCTGGCTTCGATGTACAACGCAAGAGGCGTTGAAGCCTGCGCAATACGAAAAAGAATCTCCACCGATTTGCACCGGTCCGGAGTGGGTTTGCTGTCTTACGCTTCCTAGGTTGCACTATCGGCATAGATCCACAGAGCTGATCCATGTCACCAAAAGATTCCAGCACATTTTGAAAGATCTCGACGGTCTAGAGTCTACAGTAGCTCATAAGTGTTAACCTGCGATTTTGCAGCTGTTTTTTGCACAAAGTGCCTTGTGCAATTCTGAATGGGAGCCGGCTGGTTAGCACGATGAGCGGGCGGGTCTCTGATGCTCAGTGTTTGAGTGAGGTTTCGAGTGTTTGCAAGTTGGTGCCGCGATTCTTGCAAGTATACTTTGATGCCAGGGCCTCATTCAATGGAAATTTCAGGATGACCATGGACCATGGCATGGCCCCCGGGTAGCGCTTAGGTCTTACTCACAAACGCCCCGCCCGAGTGCATAGAGAAGGCAAGGGACGTCAAGGGACATCAAGGGAAATCAAGGGACTGTGGCCACAGACTTGGCTCCCAGGTGGTTCCGCTTTTGTTGCAGCGATTCGCATCGTTGTACCCGGTGGACTTCTTTTTGAACTCGGCCCGGATACACAGTGCCATGCCTCCAGCTCGGTAGCCTCTTGGGAATGCACATTCAGCTGGCTCAGCCTATGTCCACAATTTCCATCATTTTTGTGTTGTTTGTATGTTCTGCCTCCTCTCCCGTCCTTGTCACAACCTGATTCGTTTTCTCGCAGTTCCCACTCTAGCTTTCATACTCAAACTCTCACTCGAACTTCACTTAGTCAAACTTCACTCAAATCTATTTGACTCCAACTTCTTCTTGTGGCCGGACCTCATGCCTATTGCAGCAGCTCATGTTGGCACACTGCAGATGCCAGGTGAGTTTTTTCTGCTTCCTTCCATGGGCAGCTTGGATCCAAACTTTTCCCACTCGTTTCCTTTATTTGTCTGCCAGCTCCATCTAATTCTATATCTATCAACTTCTTCTAACTTCTTCGCTTCTATTCATCTGATTTTTCCCAACCTTCTTTCTCGAACATACAAACCTCAAACTAATGTCTTTCAATTGCTTCGTTGTCAGACTTACCTAAGCTGAGCAGGAGGTCTCTCACAAAAACATTCTCATTCTCTCTCTCTCTCTCTGTCTCCCTTCCTCTTTTGCATGTTTCTCGTCTTTTTTCTCAATCTCGTCAGGTTATCTACTTCAGTATAGTTATCAAGTCATTGTGCAATATCGTGTTTACTTTGGCGCGAAAGGTGCATACCTTGATTATCGACACTCTTCAGGCTGGAAGTTTCATGTGAGATTCGACTGTCGCTATACTCATGGAGCTGCAGCATGGGAGGCGATCTTCCAGCAGTGGCCAGAGTTCTTGATGTCCCTGCAGAGGGAGGCAAGCAGCTAGCAAAGCAAAATCGTCAAGTCAAGGATGCTAACATCCTGTGCCAAGATCTTCGTCAATCCTTTTCATGTTGCAGGTGGTACATGCTGTATCAACTCACCTGGATGTGCAAGGCAGTCTAGCTGCATGTGTTTGGGATGTTTGGGTGTTTGCGTGCCTGTTTCTGCGTGCATGTCTACCGCGGAGAGAGAGAGAGAGAGAGGGGGACCTGGAACCATGAGCTGGTGTTTGAAGCATGGTAAACTGGCACAACGCTGACATTTCCTAAGCTTTGAGGATTGAATCAAATCCTGGACCTCTTTGAAGCTCTTTGATCGTGTGTTGGGAGTATTTCGAAGCGGAAAACTTTCACAATTTTACACAGCAAGGTCGCTTACTAGTTCTTCACTTATGCTGGATCATCGGCGAACTGCTCAGGCGCTGGGCTGTGACATGTGGGATGTGGCGACATTGAGGGATTGAGGTTTCAAAGCTTATCCATGTGGCCCTTGGATGGCACGACTTTGGAACCTTGATGAAACATTTTGAAGTAAATCAGGAAAGCTAGCGTCAGCTAGCTGAAGTTGCTCTTGCTTTAGCAAGTAATTGGCAGGGACAGGACCTCCAAAAGTCACAAACTATTGAATAATTCAACTATTGCCGCCCCCTCACCAGGCTCAATTCCCCACAGGGTCGTTGCATGTTGCGGTTTTCTTCAAAAATGAATGCATGCTTTGTCGTTGTTGGTTTTTTCCGTCAATTCTTTTGCAATGCTAGCTGCCATAGCTTTCGTCACCTACCCCTGGCCTCAAGTCCATCGATGAATTAGAACCTTTGGCTTGGCATCCGCGAGATTCGGTTGGTGGCATCGAGGCCCAGCGTTTGTGAAGCCAGTGGCCGGGGTGTGGCGATGTTCTTCGAAGCTTTGGAGACTTTGGCATACCAGGCTTGGAGCATCTTGGAGCATCTTGGAGCATCTTGGAGTCCAAAGCTGTTTCTTTGAACGGGGCTTGTCCTGAGGCGATATCGGTCGGAAACCCAAATGCAACCATCCTCCATCTCTTACAGTTCTCACGATCAACAGTTGCAATGAGTTGCAAGGAGTTGGAATGCAATTTTCAAGATGCCTTTGACATCACAAGTCGTGACATGTGGTCACAAGTGGTCAGGTCCAGCCAGCTCGCCAAGGAGCTGGTGGGGTTACGGAGGCCTGTAGCCCATAGCCCGAAGCGCTGACACTCCACGCACACCATAGCACACCAGAGCACACCAGAGCACATACATGAGGCCGTGATTGCTCGGGCAATTTGCACGATCTTTATGAATTTTTTCATGAATCTTTATGATATTTCATGGTCGGAATGGTTCTCCAAGTCGCAAGTTCTTCCTATAGTTCCATCGTGCCTTTTGAAAAGGGACATATCTTATATATCTTATATAATATGTCTTAAGATGTCTTAAGATATGTCAAGTTGCGATGGGTCACGCTGAGGCAGATGGACTGTTGACAGCGAAGTCAGCTTACGGAAAAGGCGGGGTGACGCAGGGTGTTTTTCTTGCTGTTTGGCAAGCACGAACTCAGGGTATTGGGTGGTTTTGGGATGTGCGTAGACTTTCATAGCTAGACTCTGCTAGACTGGGGGCATGTCGGCTTCGCGTCATCTTCAGTCTTGATGCTTGAAATGTTACATGCCAGGGCGCGCCAGGATCTAATTCGGCCAGGTACAAGAAAAGGATGCCAGGTACATGCCAGGTGAAGCAAAAGAAGCTGAAGAACCTAAAGGACCGCAGAAGCCACCGAAAGCAGGCTGGAATCTTAGCGATGCTTGATCAGTCGTATGATTTCTCGATGAAACTCCAGCCGCTGCAGTTGCACATGGCATTTTTCCCCCAGGGTTTATGCTTGGTATTTGATGGATGTTTGACTCATTTTGAAAGGATCCCAGAATATTGTATCACTTCAATCCAGCTGGCTGATTTCCGGCTAATTACCTGAATTCCTGGATCAATCCATGGCAGTGCAAAGTTGAAGTCCCATGGATGCGCTGTCCAGGAACAATTCGTGCAAGTGTCAAGGCGCAGAAGGCCTGTCTACAGTCTTGTGCCTTGCAATGTCACGGAGCTTGAGGATGCAAATAAGTGCTTGAGGTGCTGTAAGTGTTGATGTGCCACCCGCATGTTTTGCATCGACAATTTTTTCTGCAGTCTTTCGGTTCTGATTCCTTTCCCCACGGTTTGTTTGAAGTTTGAAGGGTAGATTTGTTTGTTTCCTGATTGCCGCCATGCCAACAAAGCCTGACATGGCTTTTCCGGAGTCGCGTGGAGATGTGACTTTGGACCCGTTTCAGCTGGACTCTTTGAGACCTCTTCTGCTGGAACAAGAGATGCGCATCAAGAGCCACTTCGATCGTCGCATGGAGCAGTTGAGCATGTTGTTGCAGCATTCACCAGAGACTCAAAGAAGGTCATCCACAATTCAGCAGACTGCAACGGTCTCGGCTTCGCCAGACGAACAGCTGGGAATGAGGGCTGGGGTACCTCCTCACTTGATTCAACTCATCGATCGGGTCAAGGCCAACCATGAGAAGAACATTTTCAATGGACAGGTGTCCTTTAATCGTTCGCTGCCATTCTTTGAATCTGCGAATGTGAAACGGGCCTTGAGTGCCGGCATGGAACACTATGATCATTTCGCAGATTTGTTGGTTGTTGTCTACTCTGTTTGCATAGGTGTGGAAATTCATCACACCAGCGTTAGCCGTTCAGAACCTCCGTGGGCCCGACAGATGGAAATTGCTTTTTGCATAATCTTCTTCCTGGATCTGCTCATCCGACTTTTCATCGAGCGGAAGCGCTTCTTCACAGGATGCGACACCAAGCAACTGAAACAAAGCATGGGTTCATTTTTGAAAGGTGTGAGACATGCTTCAAGTAGAGTTCTGCAAGGGTTGCCTGTTTGCGCTAGCCAGCGTTGCCACTGGGTGCCGCTGTTCTGAAGAGTGTGGGCTTTCAGCCAGGGTGCCGTCAGGTCCCGCTGCTGTTTCTGTGCTGTGATTGGCTACTGGGATCCGCTGTTGTGCAGTGCGGCTGCACGTGCTTTGGCCGTTGCCTTTTATGCTGCAGGGTCCCTTGAAACCATTGAGTCCTGCTGCGTGCAGTGTATGGGAAGCAAGTTTTGGCGCCAAATTGTGTACCCTTCTTGAAGGCAGCCATTTGCTGCTTTCAAAGCCAAAGAGGTCAGCAAGGCACATGAACATATTATGAACTACGTATTCTAGTTCCTTGTTCTATCCAACAATAATTCCACAACATGGTACTGGTAGCTATATGGTTGTCCACACCATACTTACTCTCCTTGTCCCACTAGGGTCTAACAGACGTGTCAAGTCTCTCCCATCTAGGGAACGGACGTTGTCTTCTTGGCTTCCGTGTGTCTTGTCTGTTCGGATGCGCTCTAGCGACCGTGCCGGTGCATGTGGATCTTGTGGGTGCGGGTGTGATGTTTGTCGATGGCGCATGGGTGGTGCCAGTGCTGCCATGTGGTGCCAGTGCAATGTGCTGCAGCGTGCCATACGGCGGGGGCTGCTAGCGTGGTGGTGCTGTGCAGGGTGCTTTTGCCATGGGGTTCCAATGGGTTCCAGGTTGCTGTTGGAATGGCACCTGACCCGGGGTTCACCGTGCTGGCACGGTGCTAGGGGAAGATGCTGGCATTTGCAGCTGAAGAAATGTGCCGTTTTATCTTCTTGCAAAAATATGGTGCCTGTGCATGTCCATGCTGATTTTTTCACATCTATAACTGATGCCAGATCATAGAGGAAAAATGCGTTGTATGTTTAACTCTGTACATGACTGGATTCCAAGAGTTGCGACTTTGCAGGAAGCCGACGTTGGTGGAACCTGTTGGATGCCCTCTCAGTGTCAATGCTACTGGCTGCTCTCTTGGAAGGCTCTCGATTTGTTGGGAACCTGGCTGCCTTCATTCGTGTTGCCCGAATCATGCGCCTAGCCAGGCGGGGGACCATGCTGCAAGTTGTATTTTTGTTTCAGCTGTTGACTTACAGAGCTCACTTTTTGCATTGTCATTTGGTCTATTAATGATGTCAGCTGGTTTCAAATCTTTTGTGACATCAGATGTGTTGGGCGGCACAGAGTGGCGAGGTTCTTGTGGACTTTCAAAATGGCCTTGACAAAATGGACGCACCTTGGACAACTGCGAGTCTTGCTCACGTCCATGGCTGAAAGTGTCAAGGTCATGCTCTGGCTTGTATTGCTGATATGCGGTTTCATCTACGTTTGTGCCTTGCTTCTCACTGAAAGCATTTGGGACAGTTGTCCAAATGATGCCACGCCGCTGGTGTGTGTGAAATTCGACAATTTGCTGACATCGTCGATGACACTATTTCAAATTATCTACAATGGACTTCTATGGGGTGAACTTTGGGATGAATTGCGTGCACTGCAGTGGTATGTGCAGGGAGTCTTCTTGTCCTATGTCATGTTTGGGATGATAGTTCTGGTCAACACCATCACTAGCTTCATTTGTAGCCTTCAAAGCACTGTCAGCAAGAGGGAACGTGACGTTTTGATTGATAACGCAATGGACCACAACGAACGTCTTGTTCGGCAGCTATATCGTATCTTCAAGGATTTTGATCAAAACGGGAACGGCGCAATTTCTTGGGCCGAGTTCCAACTTGCACTGGCAGATGAAAGAATGCATGCCTTCCTCAATGCATTGGAACTGGATATGTCTGATGCGGTCAAAGTCTTCCAGATTTTAGCATCTGAAAGTACCGGTGCAATCGAAGAGTCTGATTTCTTGTTAGGCTGTTTGC
Source organism: Symbiodinium kawagutii (assembly GCA_009767595.1). Classification (NCBI taxonomy): domain Eukaryota; class Dinophyceae; order Suessiales; family Symbiodiniaceae; genus Symbiodinium; species Symbiodinium kawagutii. The sequence goes on along the minus strand of VSDK01011578.1, from coordinate 4,542 downwards.
GCTTACGTGGTGGAGCAACCGCCGTTGACATGGTGCGGATGCAGATGGAACAGGAATGGATGCGCACTGCCCTGTTGCAGTTGAAAACCATGATGCAAAAAGCCGTGGGAGATGTGGAAACCCTGCGAAAAACCCTAGAGAAAAAGAGCCTATGGGAAAGGGCCTTTCATCCTGACGTAGACAGCAGAGCTGACACCCCCGTCGCTTTGAAGCAACGGAGCTCATCTGCCGATGTTCGCTTGACCAGCATCCGCAGACAAGACTCTAGGCAGAGTCTTGGTTCATCCTCCAGCGATGAACCTATTCATCATTATCAACGCACCAGTCTGAAAACATCAGAGCGGGCCGTGACTCTTGAGCAGCTGAAGATCATTGACCAGGAGTTGGAACGCTGGTGTCGGGGATGGAAGGATGCCTTCAGCGGTGAAACCATTTCGGTGGAGACGTTGAATCTCTACCAGTTCAGCTATCACCACATCCTGTCCCATACCGCTCCCCCAGATGGCGTGCTGTTGCAATGGCCGGCTGCACTGATGCCTACCAAGGACTTGCCGCAGATAGGGGCAGAAGTGCATCAAAGGTGCCCTCACATGAAGCTGCCAAGAGCTCGTGGAAAGGTCATCAGCGCGGAAGTAGACACAGCCGAGAAGGGAAGCGAGAGACTCATTGTATGCGTTCGCTTGCTTCAAGGACTGATAGGAAATCTGATTGGATTTTGGCTCTTGGACCCTAGTTGTAGCCCTACCCAGACATTCTCCTGTTTTCATACCACTACTAACTGGGCCCTGTCACAAGCTATTTGCAGCCTTTCAATCTCAGAAGCGGCAAATCAGGACAGTTCAGAAGTGAGGAAGAAATGGTATTCATAGGCGATTTGGAGCTGCCCGCAGAAGAGATGACGGTCAGAACTGAGAATTCCATATGCTACAAGGACCAGAGCAGCTTTGATGTATACAGTATGGAAAACCCACGCCGTATCCTCACCCAACGCACCCCAGTCAAAAGCCTTGCTGGGTGAGTCTATGCCCAAGATTGCTGAAATAGGTTTTACATGGCTTTACCACCTGGCTTTCGGCAGGGATAAACTTTCCTTTGCCCTCCCTTCTCTCCCCTTTCTTCTTGGTCGCAAAGATCGAGTTCCAATCGTCACCAAACGAACAGTGATCCAAATCTCCCAAGCCCTATGAGATCTTATGAGTAATTCTGGAGCGTGCTTCGGCAGAATTGAGCCATTTGAGCTAATTTTTTCCGATTGTTTCAGGACGCGTTTCCATACATTTCCCACGGAAAATAATTCAGAATGACTCACCTACAACTTATTTCAAGCTGGGACCCTGCACAGGAGTTGCTTTCGCCAGAGGCTTGCCTTCCAGTGTGGTATTGCAGCCACTGGTGGGGGGAGCGCATTCATGCTTTCGTTCAGTGCTGCGAGAAACATGCCACGCTGAGACGTTTGGGCGACCTCGGTTCCTATTGGGTCTGTGGTTATGCCAATCGCCAGCATGAGCTTAACCTGGAAATTGCCGAGGACTGGTGGGGAGTTTGTCGGTTGAATCACACCTGCACATCTCAGTCCCAGAACTCAGAACCAGATGGGGGTTATCCCTGGAGCATCAGACTTTTCCCCAGAACCCTGTTCTTTTCCCTGGGGGTATCCCTGGCTGAGGATGTGATACAGACGTCCTTCTTTACAGCTCTCAGCGCATCCAGGGGTCTATTGCTTATCCTAGATGAGGCAGCAACGCCTTTCTCCAGGTGGGAAATTCATAAAAAGTAAAGATTTTCAAAAATGCCACGTGCCTCCGTTTGGCAAAGCCACAGCAGGATTTGGTGTGATTATGAGCTCTACTCTGCGGTTACAAATCCCAACATGGAGCTGGATATTGCTGCCAGCACAAAAAAGGACGGCAGACAGGAAGCCAACATCATCACTAAGAACTTAGTTCCTGGCGAATCAGCTGTGGCGAAATCAGCTCGGGAACAGGATTTTCCAATTTTTTTGCTGAATCGTGGGCTGGAAGTGTGCTTGGAACGAGGTGGGAACTGTGCGTTGAATCGACTACTTTTGTTTTACTTTCTCATTTCCATCATTACCCACAGGTGAAGGGAGCAAAGAGACTTTGAAAGGGACAGCCACATACAGACAGCCACCCACAACGCAAATAGTCATGTGCATCCCACATGTGCCACCACATGGGTCCCTGAAACAAACAAGCAAGCTTGAACCACCGGAACCCCAAAACCTTGAACCCTTGTAACGATGGAACCTCCTAAAGCTTGGAAGCCAATTTTTTAGTATAACATGTACCCTTGGTACGTAGATGCTTTAAACAAATGCGACATCCGTCTTAAATAAAAGCACAAAATAACATTCTATCGCAATATGCAGCCTTTTGTGTATCATAGACCGTGAGTGCCACCAATGTTTTTTTCTAATGCTGGCCCTCCCAGATGTGAACATGGTAGCCAAATCATGCCAAATCTACAGATTTTGCGATTGTCAACATCTTTGGAGTAGATCTCTAGTGGCAGATTTGGCGCAACAATTTTTCAGTCCCTGGAAAAAGTCTGAAAAGTTCTCAAAGTTCTGCCTGTCCGAAAGGGTGCATTATTTTGGACAATTTTCATAGGAATGACCAAGATCCGAGTCTCGCACTAAGCCTCCTTGAGCGTTTCCTATACTGTCTGAATTGAACTCCAAGATTTTTTGAGTGCAGGAAGTGAAAACACATGAAAACACGCTCGGCTGGGAATGGCTTGCAAAAAAATGGCTCAAAAAAGCGTCTTTTCTCCCACAAGGAAGGATGTGTTTTTTTTTTTCAAATCTGCTTCCGAATTAAGATGTAGATTTCAACATTTGCTGTGAGATGATGTGAGAAGCAACACTTGCCAGGCAATACGACCCAGGAGCAGGACAAGACCCACATTTTTCAAGCCATCGCGCAAAGTCGCGACCTGGAGACGATCGAAGGACAAGAAAGATTACAACTCAATTTGAGTCGAGCCAATCAGGCTTTGCATTCTACTTTGGCAGTCTTGGCATGGCCTCAGGCGATGCACAAGAATCTCTTGCCGAAACACGGAAAAGGTTCGCACTCCAACAAACTGAACGTGTGCGATGCGTTGCTGCAGGACAATTTCCGAGAGTCGTTGGACCTCAGTCTGGCTCATTTCGAGGAGTCCTGCACCGATTCTGTGGTGAAAACTTTGGCGGAGTCTTTGCCTTTGTCCTTGGTGAAGTTGAAGCTGAGTTTCGAAGGTTGTGCTCGACTCACAGATGTATCGTTGCAAGCGTTGACCAACCGCTTCATGCAGCTGAAGCTGAAACAGCTCCATCTGGACTTCGTCGGATGCCAAAATCTCACTGATGCAGGTGCTAAAGGGAGCCCGAATGGTAGTCAATTAGGGCACTCTACTTCTACGTTCGGCCTGCGCATTCCACATTTTCTTAGAGCGATATCAATCAGTCATATTTGGCCGATCTGTTTTCACATGCACCTATAAATCCTACAAAATCAAATATAGATAAAGACGTGTTCAAACAGGTACATCCATCCATCCATCCATCCATCCATCCATCCATCCATCCATCCATCCATCCATCCATCCATCCATGTTAAAGTACATGGTCTTACAATATCCATGGCAGAGTTGTACATACAACCGCACATACACAAAGCCCAACAATGGCTTTTGGCTCAAGACAAAAAGAACAGAGTCACAAGTGCGTGCAGGGAACAATAGGAGTGACAATCAGGGATACAAAGAACACTCAAACTTTACATGGTAGCGGAGCGAGGAACCTGGTGACGACAATACCAGGGGAGCTCAAAGCTACAATGCAACACTGCGCAACAACACACACCACGACAACAAGAAGGAGAGTGCCTTGACCCTACAACAGGAGAGCACTGCAGCAACAATACAACAACACAATGGCAGAGGATCCACCACAAGAAGTGGACTTAGCACAACAACTTGGAGCAGCAAGCAGGTACAAGCTCAGACCACCTATCTACAATGGCGACTACGGCCAATTCGAGGAATGGCAATTCAAATTCAATGCATTTCTCGGATTACAAGACCCTGACTTCCCACGACTCTTGGAAGCATCGCAAACAGCACAACAAGAGCTGACAGAAGCACAATTGAGAGCAGCAGCAACAACAATAGAGGAAGGAGAAAAACACATCAGGTTGAGCAATGGCCCGAAATACATCCTGGTGAGTGTCACAACTGGCCCAGCAGCAACAGTGGTCAGACAATTCCAACGAACAATCGGCTTTGAAATCTACAGACAACTCACACTACGATTTGCAATCCCCACAGGACCAAGATCAATAGGATTCTTGACAAAGGTCCTCAAGCCAACACTCGACCCAAACAATTTCGAGGAAAGCTTCGCAGCATGGGAGTACGATGTCTCCCGCTACGAGCGAGACAACAATCAACAATTACCAGGAGCAGTCAAGACAGCATACTGTTTTGGCTCAAATTTGGGCTCAAGTTGTTCTCAGGAAACTTAGGCACGGGGAAATTGTA
>VSDK01011573.1:176190-188216 GCA_009767595.1 Symbiodinium kawagutii | reverse complement strand
GAGGCTTATCGCTTGCATGCTCTTTGGACCCAAGCGCTGGCGCTTGTTTGTCTTTATGAACTAGCTTCCAAAATCAGTTCAGCTGTATCAGTTGTTTCATCCGTTCAACTAACGTATGAGAATGCAGATGGCCCGTTTCGTTAGAGTAGCTGCGGCAAATCCATATGGAAGCTTTTTGCTTGTGTGCTAGAGTCATGCACGCTACCTGTTGCGTTGAAGACCTTATAAGGTCACAACAACGCTTCGATCGTCGTGAAAAATAAATGACGGTTTTGCCGTCTGTTTTTGCGCCACATCGCCGTCCAAAAGCAAAATTTGTTAGCAGCCCACCCACCCAGTCACCCGTGTGTTTGCGCACGGTTCTTTTTCTGTCAGCGGCTGCTGCGAAAGGGTATGGCAACCATTTTGTTTGCGTGCTCGAGTCGTGCACGCTACTTGCTGCATTGGTGCCCTTGCTGGTCACAACAACGCTTTTGATCGTGCAAAATAAATGACGTCTTGCCATCTGTGTTTTTGCGCCGCATCGCCGTCCAGATGCAGGTTTCGTGATTAACCCGCCCCCCCACCCATCCAGCCCCTGAGTTCACACACCGTTCTTTATGTTGCAGCGGGTGCTGCGAAAAAGGTATGGAACCATTTTGCTTGCGTGCTAGAGTCCCGTCAGCAATGTGCGCGTGAGCCTGCTTTTAGCGGCCAATGTATTTGGAAAAAACGATCGTCCTTAATTCAAATGGACCAGCTTCCCGAGCATCGCTTGTGCCACCACGCACTTACTTATGCGCCGCCTGAGTTCAAGACGTGAGAGCACAAGGTTGTTTTGAAATGATTCAGCGATTAGATGAACGAGGCCTGAATTAAATGGCCTTATCAGCCCAGGTTTCAGAATCCCCTCCCGCCCGCAATGTGCGCGCAAATTTGCTTTCTGTGGTCGGTGCATTTGGAAGAGATGGCAGGCCTTTAAATGAACTAAACTCGCAAGCATCGCCTGTGTCACCACGTGCATGCTTCGGTTCTGCTCAACTTCAAAACGCAAACGCAAGGTTGAAATGTAAACGATCAAATGGTTGCAGGTTGTGTATAGTAGAAGAAAAGAACCGGTCGCCACATTGTACAGAATCTACCCTGCCACGGGGTACCCCCACCTGAAATTATGTAAAACTACTTCGAAATAATGTAAAGGTTTCAAAGCTGGGCTTCAAGTGAGTTGCACCATCAACGAGACCGGACCCCCTGCCCTGGGACGGCGCTTCGATCGGCTTGAGATTTAATAGGCAATTAATTAGTTAATTTGTTAACTAATCAATGAATTGAAGAATTAAACAATTAATCAATTGATTCATTGAATAACTATTTCATTATCATCAATAAATGCAAGTATTCATTACTTGATTTATCAATCAATGAATTGAAATATTCATTAATCAATTTCTTGATGAATTGATTTTTTTTTAAATAACCCATTCATTGACGAATCAGTTGGTTTTTTCCAATAATGCAGCATAAGCATTCGGTATTTCAATTTGAAGTAATTGAATCATTGATTAGTTGATTAATGAATTATGCTTCAATTAATGAATGACTTAGTTCATCAATCATTGAAATTAAAGCAAATTAATGAATTGAACTAGTTCTATGATTTATTCAGTTTCATTAGCTAACAAACTACATAATTGACCTTTTGAATAATCACATTAATTAATTGGATTCGGCTTAATTAATTGATTCATCAATGTATCTGAGATAAACACATTTTATTAGTGAATAGATTAGGGTAATTAAAATTAATCATTTGATAATCATTCAATTTGAAATATCTGAAGTTCGGAATGTTGGTTTCGGATTTTGGGTGTCTCAAACAGGCCGGAAACAATCAGGCTATTCCGTAATACAAAAAAATAAAAGGCCGCAATTAACAACGAATACTTGAAAAGAAAAAACGTGTCAAACAATAATTTTGCATGATTATGTGGGACTTTTCACTGCGTGATCACGGCTTCGAATATTAAAGTTAAATTACGAATTCAATCACCAACACTGAAAAACTGAAAAAACATGATGTGTTGTTTACATACTTTTTGGGGACTTTATTAATCCGGGGCTCAGTTTAATCAATCACGGAAGAAATCAAACATGAAAACAAATCGGTCAAAAAAACAATGGTGTTTTTTGAGAAAAGTATTGATGTTCACTGCCGGTATCCTGGGAGATCCCGTCGTTGCCAGGTTTCCTTAATCTGGGATTTTGGCGAGGCCCTAGTAGGGCAGTCGGTGTATGCGCGTAGCCAGTTAATGAAGAACACTACTTGATGGTATCAATCATCATTGACCCTTACCACCAAGTATTAAGCATCATTGTAGTGGTCTTTACAGTGGTACGAGTGTCAATCATTACCACTAGTACTAGTACTAACCAGTTGAGCAATACTGACAAACATATTCAGTATTACGAATGATATTCGCATTAGCAACCATCCTGATGAGTACTGACTGTTCGCGACGCTTGAAATGTCTTGGGAGTCGGTAATTCGAGAAACCAAGGTGTACAGGTGTAAGTTGAGATGTGTCAATGTTGACTGAAGCACTGATGGACGCTGAACATCACCAAACTGGAGGACTGTTGGGGATTCCCACAATGGTTGAGTGATGTCCAAGGGAGTGACATCTAATGACCCATGCAATTCGGGCTGCATCATTTTGATGGACATTCTCATCAGATTTTGGGGATCCCTAATCAAAATGCAGGGTGAGCATCCCATTTGTTGAGCAACCAAGCAGTCACTGCTCTTCATCCAACGGTTGTAGGCAGGTGTGTCAATGTCTTGGCCTCACTGCTAAATTTCATGGGTCAGGTTGGTAGAGAAGGGGTATGCGATTAAGGTCTGGCTAAAGCACCAATACAGATTTGAACACTCAAATCGCATCCAAAGCCAAGGGCATGGATATTTGCGAAAATACCGCAATCCATCGCAACTCAATTCGCTGTCCTCAACTCAACAGCATTGATGCCAGCATTTCAACAAACAGACTTCTCCCAGGGCAGCGTTTTCAAACATCTGCTGGTGCTTGGTCAAGCATTCGCATGGCCATCACTTGTTGCACAAACGCCCAAGGCCGCAATCAGTTATCACTTTTGGGTTTGACATCACCACTCCCAAGTTGAGAAGGTCAGGCAATGATTTTCCGCATTTTAGCAGGGTATGTTTTGTGACAATGACTGAATGACATGCATGGTTTCGACCTGAAAACATGTTAGCAGAACGGTTTTGATGAGGTTTATGCGAAATCAATCCCAAGCTGAGAAATTGAGGCTTTACGCAATTCACCATAGGTAGCAGCTAGGGCATATATGATTACATTTGCAACTTGCAACTGTCCAAACGACATACATGCATAATAGACATTCTGTTGGTCTATCAACTAGGTGTTTTAACAATTTGCAACGCCTCACATTTTTTCGAACGATGGTTGCGGGCGTGCTTCCTCCGTTGGAAGTGTGGTAGGCGCAGCGCACAATGCCGCATTGTATTCGGACCTTGCCGCGAAATCAGTGCTCAGATGAATTGTTTCAAACAACAGTGTAAAGAAACATACACAAACATGTCAAAAGCATCCAAACTAATTTCGGTGATGAATTCAATTTCCCCAGCGCATGCGGGAAATTTCGGGGTTTAGCGCCGCATGCGGTTTTAGCGAGCATTATTGTTGTGAAGCGTGCTCGCGCATGCACAGCAGCGACTGTTTCAGCTCAGGTTCAATTTTTTCCCGCCGACTGATTTGTGGTTTGTTGGGCGCGGCCAGGCGTTTGTTGGGAAAAACAAAGTATTGACATCGCAGCAAGCATTGCGACGCTTGATGGTGCGTGGTCGCAACAACACGCATTTGACACTACAACCACTTGTTTTGATCCCAATTGGGTCTTGTTCTCATAGTTGCAAAGCCAGTTTCAATATCTTGGCTGCCTCAATAACAGCACCATTGCGATGAAGCTGGCCCCAATGCAAACAAAAAAAACATCCTCGAGTCATGGCGTCCAAACTCCATTTACCGCCTTTACACCCTTAATTGCAGGGGTTAGACCTTAATTGCAGGGGTCAGGCCCTTAATTGCAGGGGTCTGTCCCCAGACCCCTGCAATTAAGGTTTGGCCCCTGCAATTAAGGTCGGTTGTATATTGGATTTGGGAAATTTAGAGAATTTTTGGATGAATTCAGCCAATTCAAGGGTCAACACTACCTTATTCGCAGGGGTTCATCACTGAGAATAAGGGTGTGTTGGCTCCAAGAATGAATTATTTTGAGCGGAAATGACAAACATTTTGAAAATTTTGATGCCAACCATCCTTAATTGCAGGCGTCTAGGGACAGACCCCTGCAATTAAGGATTTGACCCCTGCAATTAAGGTCTGACCCCTGCAATTAAGGTCTGACCCCTGCAATTAAGGGGCGTAAAGGGGGTAAGTGGAGTTTGGACGCTATGACCCGAGGATGTTATTTCTTTTTTTGCATTGGGGCCAGCTTCATCGCAATGGTGCTATTTGTTGAGGCAGCCAGGTGCATGCGGGAAAATCCGGGGTTTAGCGCAGGATGCGGGAAATTTCGGGGTTTAGCGCCGCATGCGGTTTTAGCGAGCATTATTGTTGTGAAGCGTGCTCGCGCATGCACAGCAGCGACTGTTTCAGCTCAGGTTCAATTTTTTCCCGCCGACTGATTTGTGGTTTGTTGGGCGCGGCCAGGCGTTTGTTGGGAAAAACAAAGTATTGACATCGCAGCAAGCATTGCGACGCTTGATGGTGCGTGGTCGCAACAACAGACATTTGACACTACAACCAATTGTTTTGATCCTAATTGGGTCTTGTTCTCATGGTTGTGAAGCCACTTTCAACAACCTGGGGAATCTGAATTCATCACAGAAAGTAGTTTGGATGTATTATTTGATATGTTCGTGTATGTTTCTTTACACTGTTGTTTGAAACAGTTCATATGAGCACTGATTTCGCGGCAAGGTCCGAATACAATGCGGCATTGTGTGCTGCGCCTACCACACTTCCAACGGAGGAAGCACGCCCACAACCATCGTTCGAAAAAAATGTGAGGCGTTGCAAATTGTTAAAACACCTGGTTCACAGACCAACGGACTGTCTATTATGCATGTATGTCGTTTGGACAGTTGCAAGTTGCAAATGTAATCGTATATGCCCTAGGCGCTACCTATGGTAAATTGCGTAAAGCCTCAATTTTTCCGCTTGGGATTGATTTCGCATAAACCTCATCAAAACCGTTCTGCTAACATGTTTTCAGGTCGAAACCATGCATGTCATTCAGTCATTGTCGCAAAACATGCCCTGGTAAAATCAAGAACCATCAATGCGTTCGATGTCAAAAGCAAAATCAACAATTGGTTGCGAGCTGGAGCCACCATCACCCTATGACGTCAATGGAAGCGGTGCCGGTCATGCAAGTGTCAACATCGAAACTGACTATTGCCAATTGCGTGGTATGCGCGATCGATGTTATGATGGATTGATTGATGCAAAAAAACTCGTTCACCTATTTGATTGCATTCAAAAGACCAATCAGCAGTTTCATCATCCTGGGACCATTTGACGTGTGCCGGCTGGCTTAGTCGCATCGGGGGCGGGCTTAATAGCGCCCCGAACCCTGACCCACGAAATTTGGCAGGCCTCACTCAGTTTTTTTGAATCCATCCATCAACTATTACGGTATAATTTACCAATGATTATTTACTATTTTTTATTAATTACCCATGACTGGACAACCATCAACCAAACTGTTTGTAACCATTGTTAATCATCAGTTATTGACCATTGATTAATCAACCACTAGTTATCAGCCATCATGAACCAGTACTATCAACCGTGATTGAAGATCCATCAAGCAGAATGCGGTGGCTTGTGAGACCTATAAAGCCAACGGAACCACTGATCTGCACAGGAACATCCACCTTTCCACCGGGGTTCGTCTGGGAGCCACTTGGCGAGCCGCGCGAGCATTTTGGAACCTGAGTTAGGGGCAGTCGTTTGGAATCAAGATAACCCTTGGGTGGGCAACCCAAAAATGCGTGGAATCCTTTTCTTTACATGATTCACTCATGGTTCATGAATAACTGGTATTATTTGGTTTTTTTTTCCTATTCATTCATGCTTGATTGCTGGTGAAGCTTCGGATAAGCACCGGTTCTTATCTGTTTTTCGTTGATCATGGCTTGATGCTGGTTAATCATCTTGTTCATCATGTTAATCAAGATGTAACTAATCTTTCATTCATTGTGTTTATCATGTTAGTTTTTGATGTTTTTTTAAGTTCATTGATGGTTGATCTTCCTGCTAATGTTTCACCGACCCCCGTGAACTGCTGCAGGTCTACGGTCTATTGGTTCTCATCGGCTGGTTAATAAATTTGGTGGCCAGGAATGAGGATATGCTACCACGGGCACCCCAAAAATGGTTGGGCGATTAAAAAAGATGACTGGTTGGTGGTTTCAAGTATTTTTTACGTTCATTATGTTTAAGAAATCGTGGATTGGCTGACTAAGATTTTTTAATAGGGGTTGCAGCCACCAACCAGATGATTAATTAATACCAAAACAAATGCTACATATTGGATGATTAACAAAAGTTGCCACATATTGGATGGCATATTACTACAAATGGCTACCACTGGATGATTTTTGGGTTACTGTACCCCTGTTTTTGGAAACCACCATGTGGCCATGGGTCAATATTCACAATCCCAACATAAAGGATGAACATACCAACAAAAAGATATGGTCTTTTGGTTTTGGGTGTGAACAGTCAGGAATACAGGGTATCGACCCGCTGCCATATGTGTATATATATATAGATATATTTACAGGATATCCAACCATGCAATACAAATGCTTATTAACCCCAAATGATTTATCCACTAAGATTTGGATGGCTACTAGTCCAGGTTGCAAAGATTCACATTCAGCCACGGAGAACATTCTTAGCCATGACTCGTCACTACTAATCACTAGTCATGTACCCACTATTAGCCACGACTAGCCATACTAGCGTAAAATCATCAGGGAACACTTACCAAACAAGACATACCAGCCGACCATGGGGTCCAGTGCCGCCACTTTGCAAAAGCAATTGTTGTAGCTACGGAGAAGCAACCAACGGCTCCTGGACAAAATTGACCAGTACAAGGCAGTAGTCCTGAACCAATGATAACGAGACCACGCACTGTTTGCTAAATGATATGCATCATTTGACTAATGATCGTGGATTCTAAAGGTTTTAAACCACTAGTTGTCTATGATAGCTTGTTGATTAAGCACTTATTGAGCATAATACACACTATGCTGGTCATGCATCAATTAGCAACCATTACAAACCAGTAGCCAGCAATTCTAAATTACTAATAAGCCACTACTAAACCAGTATATTATAGCCATTATTTCACCATTCATGAACCGTCGCTTCACCCCTGACCGGCCATGGGGCCCATTAACCATTCAATCAGAGCGTGGTCATTCGGAGGGAGATCAGTACTGCCAACCACCCCATTACAAATTGAATACCCCATTGTAGTGGGCGATCGCCAATTTCGTCGTGGTGTTGGTGATATTTTTTTTCTTGAACAGAAGCTGTGTTGCAGGTAACTCGCAGGGCACCACCCCAGGTTAGAAGTAGAGTGGTTTATATAGTTGGGCTGAACTACACAAACATACATTCACCAGAAACTCATAGGTGCATCAGTTCGCTTCCATGGTACATTGGTACAAAACCATTTCGAGATACCATCACAGAAAAGTCCGGTGGATCAGGACGGTGTCGAGGTTGTACATCTTGAAATGTCATTTGTGAACTGAAGAGACTTCAATGACTTCAAAGTGAAGCTTATCTGAAAAAAAACAATATATAAATATATAAAAAACACAGGTTTTTCATGGCTTTGTTCATATGTTAAGCTTCACTGACCCGATGTCTTCTGACATCTTCTGACCAACGGCTAGGGCCCAGGGGACAGCTTTGGATCGCAGCCGGAGCTGTGGCCCAGCGCTGGCCGTGGGATTGTCAGATTCGACCATAGAAACAGATGCAAATCCTTAGTTTATCATAGAAACCATTAATAAAACATGATAAACTCGAGCATATTCCATCACATCATCTCATCAAATTCGATCATATATCTGTGAAAACCGTTATAGTCCCTTCATTTCTTCATCATCATTTTACCACAATGACTCATCAGAACCATCATGAACCATTACGTAACAAGCATCATAAACCACCATGACAACCAGAACAAACCATTATAAACCATGATATGTAACCAGAATACACCTTGATATTCCTTCAACCATGATATTGAACCATAATAAACCCCTTTATTCCTTATTTAAACCATCAAAGCGGTGATCCATGACCGTTCATTTTATTCCTTCGACCATTTTGAGGCAGCTCGCGGAAGTCATGGCAGTGGCAACGGGTGCTGATGGAAGGCACGGGATACGGATCTTTGCACTGAACTGCAGCCCCGCTGTGGATGCTAACAGTGATAGCTAAGAGTGGTTGATGATGGTTGATATTGATGGTCAGGAAGAGCTTGTGTATGTTTATGATGGCTTAGTTGCTAGTGACATAGTGGTTGATCCAGATCATCTATCATAAATGGTAAAAAAAGATGATTCGGGGGGTCTACGCAATTCTTGCGGCTACGAGTCGTTTGATGTTTGGCATGGTGAATTCTGGCATGGTGAAGAGGCGATCAACAATCATCACGAAGTATGTGGTTGATGATGATGACCAACCATGGCCAATGGTGAAGTATAGGGGATAAAAACCACAAGACAAGGGAATATACTAGTCAATGATGAATCAGGACTTACCAACTGTTTAAGGTGCATAGTATCAGTGTATAATCCTTCTCTGCCAGATAAGCATGATAATATTTTTCAACCATTGATCGTTGTGATTTTGGAAGATAGCACTAACCATATGGGCGGTTGTGGATATGATGCAAAGATGGTGACCTGGTTGGGGTTGACTACGGAGATTATGCCAACTCGAGGTACCAGCAGGGGAGCAAATTCTGAAACATCAGGGCTTCCAAGCGCGAATTTGATAATCAGCAAGGTGCAAAGTGTGATCACAAGTGAATCTGCAATATATGTATTTGCATTCATTTGCTGACATGTGAATCGAATCTGTTGTTTGAACAGATGCATGGAGAGATATGGTGCACACACATTGAAAGCCAGGAAGCAAACTGTGATTCCTGGTTGAGATGTGCCTTTTGTCATTTGCTCATCGCATTCAGTTTCTAGTTGATTAGATGTCACACATCATTTATTAGCAATGCCTTATCTACCAAACTAGTCTCTCTATCTATCCATCTTTCTATCATCTCTCTATCTCTCTATCTATCTATCTATCTATTTATCTATCAATCCATTTGTTTGTCTGTCTGTCTGTCTATCTATCTATCTATCCATCTGTCTATCCATCTGTTTGTCTATCTATCTATCTATCTATCTATCTATCTATCTATCTATCCATCCACTTTCAGCACTGCGCACCGTTGATCTTATTTTGGAAATGCAGTCACCAGGTCATGAAGTGGACAATGTTCACGTAGGTATTTCTTCATGGTCAATAATCCTCAATACTCATTCATAACAGTATATAGCATAGTATACAACCGGATAGGCCACGCTTGTTCATCCTCAGATTCATGATGGTTGTTCATGGTCTGATTCATGACCGGAGAGTTTTTTACAGCAATACTGTCTCAAACAACTACCCGGTTACATGCCATGATGCCAAAAACGGTCAATGGTTGAACATGTTTCACACTGGTCAAAACCTGCCACTTTAGATATTCCATAGCTGTTCCCAGCAAGGCCCTTAGGACTTTATCATTTTTTTGGAATATGATGGTTATGAAGCAGCATCCTCTAACGGTCATGTTCACCCAGCTTTTGTGATATGTAGAATTGAACCAGCCCATGTAAGCTTAAACCCTTTATAGATAGTACATCCTAGATATGTCGGGTTATCATCTCCAGTGATTACCCTGGGTTCAGTAATAGAGGTCGATTATGTGATGTGAGCCATGAATTAACCATTATCAATAAATCAGTATCCAAATGGTATTGCTGTTGTAGCGTGTTTGTGAGCGCTCTCATGAGCAACTTCTAGCCTTCTAGATATATATATATATATATATAATATTTAATATCTATATTCATAAATATGTATATATACATATATATTTGTTCATTTATTTATTTATTTAGAGAGAGAGAGAGTGATTGTGTATCCCCATTTATATTTATCTATCTCTATATCTATATCTCCATTACTATCTCTATGTCTCTATCTCTATGTTTATCTATATCTATATCTCTATCTATATCTCTATCTATATCTATATCTATATATTTATCTCTATCTCTATTTCTATCTATATTCGTATCTATATCTATAATATCTATATCTCTATCTCTATCTATATCTATATCTATATCTATATCTATATCTATATCTATAATATCTATATACGCAACGCCTGGGCCTTGCCCAGGCATTGTGCGTGTGCTAGTTCCTATCAATTGAACATTGCCCAAAGAAATTGCGAAAGACACTGGCTATACGCAGTGATTTTGGGTTTAGGGATGTAAGGTTTAGGGTTTTAGGGTTTGGGGTTAGGGCTTTAGGGTTTTTGGGGTCTAGGGTTTGTTGCCTCTCAACGTTTCAAAACAACGGGCCTGCGCAGGGTTTTCAACATTTGACAGGAGAAACTTTTGGGTAGGTCTTGTGACTCGGGGCAAAAGATCCAGGCATTTGCCTATGGAAAATTGTTCCTTTTACCTGCTGAAACGATATTCTCAAGACAGGCATGATTGGAATTACAATCATTGGCTCACATCCGCATCATGCTTCTTCTTTCTTGAATCAACATGTCCTTCATAGGTCAGTCCCCCATCCAACTACAATGGCCTATATATCCGATCTTCATGCCCTAAAAAGTTGTCATTATCGTCTCAATGCCCAGTATCCCTATGGTCGCCCTCAAGATAGTGACCTTGTCGTTATCCCCATGTCCTACAAATCATCAACTTGTCAGCATCCCCTACCTACACAAATTGTTAACTTATGTTGACCTGTCCTTCTCCCCCTCCCCAGCTATGATCATTGAAGTCGTTCCCCCTCTTCGGTTCCCCCGGACCGGCCGCCAGATGTGTCGCAAGAAGTTCCAACCTCCCCGCAGATCGAAGTTTCGCCGCGGAAGTTTGACATCTCGGGGCTGTGGAAGGACCGGGGGGGCTGGGGCCATCCGGATGACCATGTCGACAGGGTGATGTTATTGGGCCATATCTATCCCTAGCAATGGTAGGGGTAGAACCTATCAAAGTATTGAAGTCCCAGATACTTACCTACCAGGAAGTCACCAGAAGTTCTAACCCAACACACACTCAGGCTCAACCCTGAAGTTCACTCTGAGTCAGCAGAAGTCTTTTCCTCATGTGGCCTTGAGCCAAAGGTGAAGTCCACCATGACTCAATGTGAAGTACACGAAGTGTGGGTGTGCATGTACATGTTGACACGCTCCCTTGAAGTACTGCTACCTGTGGGCAGTGCTTCACACAAAAGAAGTCGACTAGCAAAACCAAGCGTCCTTGAAGTTGGTTGCTTTTCTCAACTTGAAGTTGCAAAAGATTCTTGAAGTCTTTACAAAAGAAGTTCTGAAGTGATCTCGACTGAGTGACATTGAAGTCAGTCGACCACAAAGCTCTGAAGTCTACATCATGCAGCAAAATTTCATTGAAGTTTGAATTCACCATCTGAAGTTGAAAGGAAGTTGAATTCTGAAACTGAAGTCAAACATGCAGCTGACAGAAGTTACAGCCTCGATCTTCGTGCCCTCAAAACGAAGTCAGAGGGGACCATCCAATCCCTACCATTTGGCTGGATGAAGTTGGCGTTGCCTTGAAGTACGAGGTGCATGTAACGTTTATGTCCTGAAGTGCGATGCAC
>VSDK01011573.1:150811-163082 GCA_009767595.1 Symbiodinium kawagutii | reverse complement strand
TGCCAAGCCGCCATGTACACTGCCATAGCTGGTACGACTGTACCGGTTGTTGGTGGTGTCTCCTATAATGAACCACCATTCACCATTCACCATGACTAATCATTAGCCTAGCCTGACCATAGCAAGCATCAACCATTGCGATCAGGATGAATCATGATTAAACATGGTCAACTAGCTTACACACCAGTACGATCAATTAAGCATTATTAGTCAGCAATCGTTGTCGCGTATTGTTGGTTGGCCAGCAGGAGTCGTAGGTCGGGGTACTTCAGCCCCTGGAACTCTTGGCTCACCCCATCTACCTTGCATCTCGCACAGTTATGACACTGGTTATTCCATTTTCAACAACCTTAATCAATTATGCATCAAGGAATCGTCAATGGATCATCAAATTTCACATAACTTGTTTCACAATCACAAGCAATTAATAGTCAAACAACCCAAATCATTGTGAAGCACTATAGACTACAACTAGCTTATTTATCCGTGGCCATTCACACTGACTGCCCGTCCTTGTGAAGCACTGCACTGTAGACTATGACCAGGTTATATGGATATGGGTCAGTTCACCCTTAGTGCCCCTGGTTCACCCATCAGTAGCCAGCTCGTTTTCCCCATAGATGATTGTTGGTTAGAACCCCCTACAGAATTGGTTGGTGAACTGCTTGACCCATAGCCATATTGTTGGCATATCCCCTACTGTTTTTGGTGATTATCCTCTGTTAGTAAACATTAATCAGCCAGCTAACCTTTGGTTGCTTGCTTGCTTGCTTGCTTGCTTGGTTGCTTGCTTGCTTGGTTGCTTGCTTGCTTGGTTGCTTGCTTGCTTGCTTGCTTGCTTGCTTGCTTGCTTGCTTGGTTGCTTGCTTGCTTGCTTGCTTGCTTGGTTGCTTGGTTGCTTGCTTGCTTGCTTGCTTGGTTGGTTGGTTGGTTGGTTGACTGCTTGACCCACGGCCATATTCCATGCTCCATCCTGGAGTTCATCGTCACAAGCCCCGCAGGCCGTTACGGGAACCCGGAGAAGCGGCCCCAGAGCGCACCCCAATTTCTTCGTCCTCGCAGTGCACCCAGGAGGGGCAAGCCATGGCGATGGGAACCAAGTCGTTGAACAACGGCAATTTGAGGGTGAAATACATGGTTACTGGTGTGTGGTTAACGGTCAACTTATGGTTAAAGGTTGGTCAAGGATGGTTAAATGATGGTAGTTTGATGGTGAATAGATGGATAATTATGGGTTATACTGAGTTATACTAGCTAATTGGTGGACAAATGATAGTAATCTGATGGTTTATAAATGGTTGCTTGGTGGTTTCAATCATTTCCTATTTTCCATAGCATTACCAAATGGTTGGCTTGTTGAACAATACTTTTCATAGGGTCGGTTCAACGACCAACCAGTGTACTTGATGGTTATGTGAATGCTAGGAATGGTTGGAATACATCGTAAATAAATGGCTTCTTGATGGATGATAAACCGTCCATGTTTGTTTTTTCAACATTCACAAGCGTTTTCAGTGGTTATGTAGTAAAAGGGAATCCGGGAAGAATGCCAACCACACATATGATGGTTTCTCGACACAGGGAACCCACAAAATCAATGGTTTCTTACCATGCACTGTCAATCAACTAGATGATTTGGGGGTACCCCTATTGTGAGAAACCACCATAGAATGATGCCTGAACCAACTGCTTACTCTGTTTTGATGATGGTTAGTAGAGATGATGTGCAAGATGCTTGACCTGGTGAAGCAGCTGCTCAAGCACTGGAACAACGACATGGTAGGCACCAGTTGCTTCATCACGGCCATAGCCAAGAAAATTGCTGCCCGTCATGCGGTTGATGCTTACACCAGTTATGAATCAATTGCTTGTTGGTGGTTTTGCCATGGTTGATAGTGGTTAGTCATCGGTTAACAATGGTTAATAGTAGGGAATCATAGGCAACAATAGTTTGTGGTTTGATTGATATTTCATAGGGGTTGAAATCACCAACCGGATTGTGCTTAGCTAGCAGTAAGTCAATTTCGAACCATTGAACCATACTCACCTGTTTATCGATGGGCTCATTAGCCACCGAAATCCGACGGGTACGCATCATCAATACTGATTCACCAACAACAATGGGGAGACAACCAACAAGAGTCGGATACACCCAATAGTCATTAGTTGTCGTCCAATGCCGTTCTCGGCTTTGTTGGCTTGTTAACATCAACAAGTCATCATTGAGAACAGCTGGGGTATGCAGATTGATGCTTAATACCCTAATGACTCTTTAACATTTTTAGTTTCATACTCAATGGTCGGTGTTTTTTGCGTGTTGTGGTCGGTCAAGGCCACAAGATGCTTGATATGGAAAAGTGCACAGGGCTCAAGGCAAAACATTTCGGATCAAAACCATTGATCGATGCTGTGACCAACATACCAGTTGATTCCAGATGATTCCTGTTTTCAATTGGAGGCGGGGATACCTGCCCAGACATAGACTTCCCCAATTAATCTATATATAAGCAAATGTACAAAAACTAATATATATATATTTACTTGGATGTATTTTTTGTATCTCTTTATAGGGGTTACATACACATTGGAATGCAACAGAATGTACCGTCAGTAAGTGTGCTGGAAATGCAATAAGCATATATCCCTCGTGATTTTTGCATTCACTTACACAGATATGTACATGCTGTGACCTCACAGTACTTAATAATCTATATACAGATAGATGTATACATATGTGTACAAATGTTAAAGTCGACAGCTTGCAATACATATATAAGGGTGTGTCTCAAAATAGGGGACCTCCCAAATCATCCAATATTAGCTGTTTTATATTAATTGAGAAACCAAGCAAAATGGCGGTATCATTTTTTGTCAATCAGCCAACCATTTTTTGGGTCACCTATTTTGAGAAACCACAATATAGATCAATAGCATTCATCCTGTCGCTACCATTGTGGTTCCCAATTTGAGAAACTGCCATATGGTGGTTTCTCAACATAGGAAACCCCCAAAGAGGGATGTTTGTTTAATTCAACATAATGAGTAGAAGATGATTTGGAGGTCCCCCTATGAGTTGAGAAACTCCTATATACACACAAATAAACATTGCTTGGGGCCCACCCTGCGGGACGGAGTCCTCCTTCCTCCAGGGCGCCGATGACTCCTCTTCTACCCATCGGGCACCCTGAGTCTGACTTTTCGGAGCTTTGCGTGTGCCTTGGCCATCGGGTTGTTGTTATTCATGGTTGATATGAATGGTTCTGAATGGTCATATATGGTTTTTGAATGTTTTTGATATTTCTTAAAAATAGCGGTTGTCCGTATGATTGTTGATCGTTCGTAATACTCAATACTAATGATAGATAATTAACAAGAATGACGGGACTGTGTTGTTTGATCGTAAGTATAGCGGAATCTTGCTAGCAAATTGAGTTTCCGTGGAACATCAACATGAATCCTCCTCTAATGGGTTGTGGCTGCAACCAGATCTTCACCGGTCGTGACATGTTTGTTTCTGATGAAGTAGTGATTGGTATTGGGGAGATCATGGGGATTCACATCCAGATTTGGAATAGTTGTACACTCAAAAAAAAAAGGTGTTTGCATTTGTATGGGTCACTAACCAACCATGCCAAAATGGGGCGAACATCCCAAGACAGATGAGTAGTTGAGTTCTGTATGTTCTGTGATGCAAATAGCATGGGGCACGGGGCCACCGCCATGCTCGTGCACCCATGCTTACCAACTTGGCGGCGAATGGTCCGGTCAAGGCGATTGGGTTGTGGATGAGTATTCAAGAAATGTGATGGAACGTCGATCATGATGGTTGACTAATGGTTGATGAGTGGTAGATTAATGGTTGACAAATGGGATTTTCTATGGTTCACTGTGGTATAGTATGGTTCATAGTGGTTAATTATAGGGGATTTTCACCAACGAACTGATGGTTAAAGAAATACTATATGGTGGTTTCTCAAGCCAGTTCGGAGACCCCCAAGTTATGACCGGCTTATTACTAATCATGATTAATATGAAGGATGATAATTCGGGGTCCCCGTATGACTTGAGAAACCACCATACAAGTTGGCAAGAACACGGTGCAAATCCAATCTCATTAGAGGCAAAATTATCTGAGAGAATTAGTTTGAGCATGCAAAAGAGACATTTGAAAAGAGAATCATCCGACCTTTTTCAGCGGAGGTGAGGGGGCCGTAGGTTTTAGTTGGCCAACAAGCCATTCAACTATAGTTATAGTTATAATTGCCTAGCATAACTGGTAGTGAACCTATCAAAAAAAACAAGTTAGCAAAGTGGTGGGACCCACCTTGTACAAAGGTGGTGCATCCATCTATCATTGTTGGTATCTTGCTGGCAGACATTGAGGATCGTCCAATCATAGGTTATCTTGTCATGTGTTATGCAATTTAGTGTGTAATGTTCTGGTCATTCTCATTTGGTCGCGTTATTTTGTTTTTGTCACAAGAGAGCATTTCAGCGGTTTTGGGAGTCTTTCCTTGTATGGTTGGTGTTTTTTTTCAGGTCGTCCTTTTGTCATTGTATAGATTTGTTTTTCCTCCTTTACTTTTGACCGCTGTCGCCATTGAGATTGTGTTCTGTTCTCGTTAGTTTAGAATATATAGCTGGAAGACATGAGAAGCCAAACATGGAATGGTGACGGTGACGACGAGGATGATGATGATGATGATGATGATGATGATGATGATGATGATGATGATAATGATTATGATTATGACGATGATGGCCGTGCTGGTCATGATGCCACAGTTGTTGCCATTTGACCCGCCACTGAGTGATCAGTCGTTGACATCGCCAACAAGAAACTAGGAGAGCCTTGGGCAGCCACCAGGCAGATCCCATGCGGCCCAGGATGGTGGTGAATGGCTGATGCTGGACCCGTGTTGGTCTCGGCGAAGCCGAAACTGTCGATAGCGTGCAACGCTGGTTGGTAGCTAGCCATGGGTCACCATTTAACCAACAGATGTTTACAAGGAATCAAGGACCCTACTAGTGTTGACCCATCTCACTTTAGGTTAAGCCAAGTTAGCATCACAGTCATCAACATGGCTCAACCAACTAGCCACGGTTTTAAGTTGTTGCGTCAAGCGTTCGGGTCGAATTGTGGCCTGAAACCGCTGGTCACAGCAGCAAAAATGTCTTTGCGTCCACGGCACTGTGGCTCGAAAGGATGGGACTGCGAAGCCGTGAGTATTACAGCAATTTGGTTCGAAGTTTCAAATATGATTTTTACGTTTCATTCAAGCTGGGAGAATGAACTATATTGACTTTTTTGGGGGATGGGTTATAGTTAAAATCGACCAATAAGATATGATTGACTGGCTGGTGATTTCAATCATGTGTCTATGTCCATTTTATTTACTAGTGATGGGTTGGTTGACTTGCGCATATTTTTCATACGGTTGGTTCAACAACCAACCATGTTCGAGTTGGTTGCTGTCCTTCACTGTGAGGGCTCCCTTCAGCGTTGCAAAATGACAGGTGTTGCATGGTAACCCCCCAATAGCTGGGTATACGCGTTCCCGGCTACAGAAATTTTGTGGTTTCTTGACATGGGCGTTTCTCAGAATGGGGGTACCCCTAAATCATCCTTTATTAGTCATTGATAGTAATAAACCAGCCATTTTGGGGGTTCCCTATTTTGAGAAACACCCAAATGGAGGTAACCCTAAATTATCCAAGTGATCATTTACAGTAATCAAACCAACGATTTTAGTGGTTCCCCTATTTTAAGAAACACCCAGGTATAGTGGAGAGCAAGGAACAACAACCAACAGTTCAACAGTTTGCTGATTGCCGGGGACTGTCGGACTGTCAATCATTCATGGGTGGTGCTGGGGATGTGAAGAACCAGGGCCAAGCTGTCGGAACCCGAGTGTTGAACTGGCTGGTTTGGGCAGATGCCTTTGTTGAAGGATCCACGCATGCTATACGCTGTTGCCCTGAAAGCCACGTGACCAATCGAGTATGTCTTTTAGGCGGCCTAGGGCCGTTTGTTTCCTTGGTGTGGCTGTTCTGTCTCCGCTACGGCGGCGGCCCTGCGCTGGTGCGCTGTCTACTTGGGGGCAGCTCACTTCGAAAAGTCCTATACAATAGAGTATGTCACTAGTGTCATTAGTGATGCCGCAACAGATTTGTGCGTCTGAAATTTTCCGACTGAATCACCTTGCCAATCCTCACATGATTTTGCTACAGGAACCAACAATCCCTGAGGATATTCATCATTTATGGTCATTAACTTGTGCCTTTTTGTTCCCCTCTTCAACAGATTGGTTGATGGAACCAGCATATGCAACAAGCAGTTACCTTTCCCACGAAGCCCACCGACCCCCAGCCAAACATATAGTTTCCGTACAAAAGCCAAGGTTTCTGAGCGGGTTCATATTGAAAAGATGACCATATTGAGCTATCAGTCACTTTTCAACCACGGCTGCTGGTTCGTTTCTTTTCCTCAATGCTCTATTATACAACAATCAAATAATCATACTAAGCACTAGTGGGAGAGATTAAGGTGAGGTTGGTTATAAGCACCATGAACCACTGTTGTTAATTCATCAGAAGCAACCAACTCCTATATGGTGTTCTTAGTGTTGCTCAAGCAGACCTGTGATGGTCCTACGCCTACTGGTTAACTATGCTATTTGCCAAAATCAGCAGTTTAACAAAACTGGCCAAGAAACAATATGATGTTTCCCTATAGCATCGTGTGTGAGTGAGTTGTTCCCTATTCTTGGCTATTCTTAGTTGGGAAAGGATGACTGATAGTTTGGGCCGAACCCATGGGTAGTTCATGGCTGGTGTACGTTTCCTCAACCAACCCATCAATGAGAGCAGGATTCTCCACATTTTGACGATAGCACAATACTGAACCGCGGATTACGCATTAGTAGACTATAAAAGTTCCATCAGTTGATTATCAATTCACAATGGAACATCATTCATCCCCTGCGAAACCATCAAGTCTAATCATTATTTCGATATTTAAGCACGGGTGAAACATCACTGTACCATCAATTACTGTAACCATCAATCAAAACTGTATGTATGTATGTATGTATGTATGTATGTATGTATGTATGTATGTATGTATGTATGTATGTATGTATGTATGTATGTATGTATGTATATACGTATATACAACCATTATCAACTATTACTAGTACAGAGTGGCACTCCCTGGTAATAAGTTTGTTCGTAAGCTATTTCACTACAGCTACATTTTCCATAACTGCGTGGTAGTTACCCTAGTGACCTAAGTTTCCTAGCTGGGGGTACCACTCTGTATTTTAAATCCAGCAAGAGCTACTCATCCCATCAAAGAACCATTTGTAAAACCATGTAAAACCCAATTCTATAGCTATACATATATATATATACATATCGATTTGTCAAACCATTGTCATGCAGATATTATGAACTAACCAACCCTTAGTTCAGCCATCAAGTAGCAAACATTTGTATAACCATTGTCAGCCCTCATTAGCTACAGAGTGGTACCTCCCTGGGTACAAGTTGGTGGGTAAGCCATTTATCAATTTGTATGATAACCCATTTGTGTAACAATTTTGTATAACAATTTGTAAAACCATGGTAGAAAAGATCGTAAGATCATTTGTATAACCATTATACTTATAAATAATGTACATATGTATATATATATATATATGTATCAACCATTCCTAGTCGCTATAACCATCATTTCAGCCATCAATTCTCAACCATGCGTAAAGCCATGGTCAACCATTCCAAGCTACTATAAACAATTGACATCTTCAACCATCATTAGCTATCCACCAACATTCCCGATGAAACCATTGAGAACCACTCCGCCAGTTGCTGTCCTATAGGTCTTGCGCTGCGCACGCGCGAGTTGTTCCTTCCGAGTTACGGGAGTCACCCGGTGGCGACGGCTCGATGGTTCATGTAGGGTTGATGTATGGTTGATATAGAGTAAATAGAGGGTTACTATATTGCTAGTGTAGGATTCATAACCTGGTCAATATGAGTAATAAGCTGGTCAGTATAGGGTTGATATATGGGTCATGATGGGTTAACAACCTAGGTAAATTTGGGTAATGAGCTGCTTCATGTAGGGTCGATATATGGTTTATGTAGGGTGAATAACCTTGGTTGATGTGGGTACGAAGCTGGACAATACCAGCGTAAACAGATTCTACTTTTTAAAAGATTGTTGATAGTTGTGAATGAGCTGGTGAATAATAATGGGGGGTAAAGAAAAAGCAATAATCGACAAACCTTAAAATCCTAACAGGCTAGATCAACAATTAAATTCGTTATATCATCGAGTATGAGCCACGACAGCTAAAACTGATGGGCATTTCATGGTAATCCTAATATCAGTGACAACTGGCGATCTTAGCCAAAATATCGTGGAGACACAACTGCAAATAGCAGTACAGCATTATCAATTCGTTATCATGTGTAAACATTGGGAACCATCATGCGGGTTATGGTTCATAGTCCTTGGTAATCATAATATATGGGGTGCTCATTGTTTGGCGATCCTTGTTGTTTATTCACCCGGGTGATCTTTTGCAGTTGATGTGCTTACTGTCGTATCAATTGCACATTCACCTTTAATTTAACTTCCTTATTGTGCCAAATTGATGTTTCCGGAAAACATCAATGTATATACACAATTTCAAAACAACAAAACTTCATCAACGGGGTTGTGTCATTCTGATATCGACATAGTTTTGATCCAAATGACCATCCTTGGGTGTTTCTGAAAATAGGGGTACCCGCATGTCTCATCCAGTTTATTAGCCATTGATAGTAAAAAAACCAACCATCGTAGCTGGTATATTCCCTATAGATCACTTATCATCCTCCTATCAATAACCATTGACAACCATGAGCCACTATAAACCAAGCATAAAACTGGGAGATTTTGTTGCCCTGTTGGAATCTCTCCCTGGAAGTAGTGCTGGCAAGTGCTGTGCCCTGAGGTCACTGAAGAGTACTGCTGTCAGGCCGCTTCCTGCGGGTAGTACCATGCGCCCAGTGCTGCTTGAGCCATTGTAAGAATCAAGATGTACCATGGGCATCCATGGTAATGAAAGAGGTATTAGCATGAACAATCTGCCATGGGTATTACTTGATATAGATTTAATGAACCAATGGGTACTGTAATGCTTGGGTACAGAACAATGGGTAATGCATGACAAGCAACGAGTACTTTGAATGGCTGCGTACTGAAGCGTGGGTAACGGTTGGATACTAGACATACCAACTGAAGTGAGTGGGTACTGAACAGGATAAGTACCAGTATCAATCATGGTAGGTTGTTTATCAGTGAACCAGGATAACCAAGGGATACTGGAATGGTTAGGTACTTAACAATAGGTAGACTAGAATGGTAGACCATGACTAAACAGCAATGTCCAGCAGTTATGATAACAATTGATGGATTAGTGCTGGTTTAAGTTGTCTTCAGCTTTTTGCAAGATTCTTACAAACAAATTTGCATGTATGGTATATGTGAGTTCGACAAGATATTGGGAATTTGGCTACAACAGCACAGCACGAGACTTTGGGGAAGCCAACGGGCTTTAGGTTTTCCCACGAGCGGTGAATTGTGTCTAAGAGGAGTGGACTCCTTTCAGTGCGGCGAGTTTTCCTGGGTTCGATTTGGAGCTGTTTGGGGTATCAAAAAGGAACTCAATTCGAAAGTACCGGGAGATACCATGAGGGTTGTTACCGAAGCTGGAATAGTGAACCCAGCATGAAATAAACCACAGCACAGTTTCCTCCTGTTTTTTCGCGGTAGCATCATGCACCTGGATAGCGAGCTGTGCTACTGGATAGCACTGGTCACCATGGTCTGAGGCTTGTGAAGATGAATCCGGAGATGAACATGACCATGAGTCTGGCGCCCCCAGATGGGCTCTCCTCTTGAGATCCGGGCCTTCGCTGGCCTTTTGGAAACACCAACAGGGGATCAGAGTCCACGCGAATCATGCACCAACAGCAGGTAGAACTAGTACCAACAAGCAGCCGTTGATGGTTGACTTACGTTGACTTGGAGCCTGGAGCTTATGAATCAGACTCATCAAATTCTTTCCCACAAAGTCCCCCACAAGGTCTGCAGGTTGGCTGTCAGAATGCTGAGGGTTTCAGTCTCCTGAGCTTGCAGAGGGCCAGATATTAGGACCTTGGATTGAGGGTGTTTCTTCGGCTCACGGGACTTACGCGTCGTCGGGATTTTTTCAAGTTTAATGTATAGAGAGCCAGTGGAAACGGTTACATCCAGCTACTGGTAGAGGAGTTGTGATTCTATAAAAGGTACTGGCTCATGGCAACTGGTAGAGAGTGCCAAGTAGTACATTGACCACTTTCCGCTCCACACCACTGGGATTTGCTTTGGAGCTTTCTTTGAAAGGGTAGCTATACTTGCCTTTCACTTGCAGACAGTCGGTCGGAATCTTGGCCGTTTGTCGGTTGACTAGTCGTCGGGTTTCTGGCAACTCTAGTCCGACATGTTATCATACTGTAGACATAGTAGTGCTAAGCTCCTTGAACGTAGTGCTCCACACTTCTCCAGTGTATCTTTCATTGCACGACCTTTTGCTTCTTGCATATTTGCAAACTTAGTTCTAAGATCTCGCAAGGTAAAACGAGAACAGTTTGGATACCAACAGACACAGCCTTTCAACATCCCTCAAGAATCTCATAAACAGGCATTACCACCTAGTCTGAATCTTGAGACATATGGTGCATCCTCTCTATGAGCCCTGCTGCAAGTGTCCCTTTGCATACCCCTATGGCAAGCTGGATTGATGCTTAGTTGGTGGCTGTAGAAGAGGGAACAGCTTGGAACTGGTGAATTTGATGTGGTTTTCGTTGAGTTGACCCCAAACTGCGTGTTTCAGTACCGGTCTTGTTCAGCAATCATGGTCGGCTCCGCTTCTGTTGATAGGAGAAGCCGGGCAAGGAGCAACGCTGGTTTGTGGCACTATCGACTATGCATCCTGGGCTTCATCATCGATGTCAGCTTCTGCAAGGTCATTTTCCAGCAACAAGTATCAACATGTAACAACATGCAAGCACAATGTAGTTATTACATGCCATTACCATTAGTTGCCACTAGCCGCCATTTGTTTCCTTTGCTTGTATACCATTATTGACTGACCTCTCTTATAGTTGTTAGCCATTGTCAACCATTGTACATCATTTTAAACCACAGTTTGCCATTTGTTGCCATGGGTCAATTAATACAATCATGTTCAGAGTCATAAACTGGAAGTAATTTATCCCCTGGAAGTAGTTGATATCTATTCACCATCATTATAAACCATCATGATGATTCACACTGGAGTTCATTCATCCTTTACTTCATGGCAAGGTGTTTGCAAATGCCCCTGGGCGGCTTCTCTTTGGAAAGTCGTACGGAACGGGGCACGGAAACCAAGTGGAGAAGCAGCCTGGTCGTGAGTTTTCACTCGTGCTGTTTGATGGGTAGCCACAGTTGATTGGTTGGTCGGTTGGTTGGTCGGTTGGTTGGCTGGCTGGCTGGCTGGTTGGTTGGTTGGTTGGTTGGTTGGTTGGTTGAACCTTCGTTGGTGCGAAACATACAGCACTTTTGCCCTGCGCGTACTCCGTACTTACTTTGCCTCGGTGCTACTTGCACTTTGGCTCAAGTGCCTGGAGAGAAAAGACTTTGCCAGTTACTTCGGTGTGGCACGGTCTTAGGTTGGTAGTACTTTAGAGTACTTTGTAGCTTCGCATGGTAGCGGAGCTCCCGATCTTGGGAGCTTGGGAACTTTGAGCCCAGAGAAGAGACCATGGCAGAAGAGAACACAGACTTTGCAGGAAAGCTTAGGTTGCCACTTCCAGAAAAGTACAATGGAGAACCGACTTTGTGGGAAGAGTGGAGCTGGAACTTTAAGACCTATGTGAGCATGTTCGACAACAATGTGATGACTTTGATGGAGAACTCAGAGGGAAGAGATCAACCAGTACTTGATGCTGATCTTAGGATTACTTTGGATACTGGTGATTTAGACACTGCTGCGACTCAGCAAGCCGTCAACTTTTCCAGAAAGCTGCACTACTTGTTGGCAAACTTAACCACTGGTTCAGCAAGACTTATCGTAAGACAGAACGAAGGAGCCAATGGGTTTGAGACTTGGCGTAGACTTTCTGAGAAGTTCTCACTTCCTGATGCTACTAGACATGTGTCACTTTTGACTCAGTTGTTGGACTTTAAGTTCAA
>VSDK01011573.1:138245-145130 GCA_009767595.1 Symbiodinium kawagutii | reverse complement strand
TAGCGAGCGTCGTGACTTTCCATACAGGGGTCAGGCTCGTCGCACTTTGGAGGAGATCGAACGAAGTCCGTCCACTTTTCGTCGTTCAAAAATTTGAGGTGTGATCAGTTTTTCTCTTTTAGTCGACAATGAACGACTATGGAGAAGAGTACTTTGGCGGTACGGCTGACAATCCACTTTACAATCGCTTGCTGAGGTCTCAGGACTTTATCCAGTATGTTTTGGATGGCCGCCAGGCTACACCTCGACTTTTGCCTGGTGTGACGTCAGAGTCACTTTTTCTGGGACTTGAATCCCAACTTTTACATCCACCGGAAACTTTGGCGTACCGGTCGGTGAAGGTGCTTCGTCACCAGTTGGCAACTTTGCCACCTACTTTTTGTAGAACTACTTTTTGGATCTCACTTCCAGAGGGTTTGGCAACCCAACTTTTGAGGACTGGAAGACTTTCACATGGAGATCTTCACTTTTGTTTGCATTACTTGCAACTTTGTTTGTGCCCACGGTCAGCGGTCTTACTTTGCACTTACTCGTATAGTATGCTGCATAACCGCACCGGCACTTTTGTCGACTCAGGCCATCAGCGGATAACACTTTTGGCGGTCAACTTTGAGTTGAATTTACTTTCCTCCATGGTGGAGAACAACTCTCTCCACATATGGAATCGCCAGTTTTTGGGCCACTTTATGGCAATAGGGTCCACACCTTTGACTCCGGTCACTTTGCCGCTCTCAGCACTTTCAGTTTGTGGAATAGCACAACTTGCGTGCTCTCACAACTTTTTGGCCCACCATTTGAACTTGTATCTGAACGCGAACTTTAATGAGCATCAGCGTCTTCCTCAGCAGATGCCACTTTTGACTCGTGTTGGCCACTTGATTGTGCGTAGAGATTTACTTACGGAAATTTCCAACTATGATGGTTGGATTCCAAGGGACTTGATGAGACCTTTTCTCAGAGCCCGACTTTGATGTCATAACACTTTTGGTTTTTTCCTTTGTTCTGTTCTGTTTGTGGCTGTTCTGCTTCAGAACTTTATGACATCAATTGACATTGCAACTTTTTTTTAGTTTGAATTCGTTTGACAACTTTTCGTTTGGAATTAGTTTGAGTTGAATTCGTTTGGAACTTTGCATAGATCGACGCTTTGTCAGTTGCATGTCCAGTACACTTTTGCATTCAGTTTGGCATCGAGTTTTGTCACTTGCACTTTTTGTGAATGTTTGCAGTGACACGTTTTGCACTTCTGTCAACATGATACTTGGATTCACTTTCCATGGTACAGACTCATGTTTGACACTTTTGCCACTTTCAGTCATTGTGATCCTTGGACTTTTAATGCCATGGGACAGATTCACATGACACTTTTATACCCATATGTAGTTGTGACTTTGTTGCACTTGCAAGGAACTTTAGAAGCATGAAACTTTAGTTGCGCTATACCTTGCCAATACTTTTATGCATGGTAGTTTCCAAGACTTTGAGAATTCAGCAGAAATCGAAAACAAACTTTTGTCTTGAGTCAGGATTCAACTTTTCCCGGAATCTTTGACTAGTAGTCTAACTACTTTAATTAACTGGTTGTGGACTAAAAGCAAGACTTTATAGTCCAAGGGGGCGTGCGAAACATACAGCACTTTTGCCCTGCGCGTACTCCGTACTTACTTTGCCTCGGTGCTACTTGCACTTTGGCTCAAGTGCCTGGAGAGAAAAGACTTTGCCAGTTACTTCGGTGTGGCACGGTCTTAGGTTGGTAGTACTTTAGAGTACTTTGTAGCTTCGCAGTTGGTTGAAGCAGTAGTTGGTTGCTGCTCGGATGCAACCATGGTTGAACAGTGGGTTCTCGCTTGAAAAGACATCGGGATGGCTTCCCAGGCTGGCGATGTTCACAGGTCAGATGAGTGATGGCCAGGGCGATATACGTTCGGATTTCCAGCAATGACTTGTAGATCTTGTAGTAGCAGTTGTTTCAACTGATTCTGTCGACTGAATGCCACTTAAAAGCAATATTCAGCGGAGACTAGATGTTTTAGTTAATGGGGATGAATATAAGATATTGTAATGTTTATCCATATATTTATGTATTTCTTGTTATATACGACACACGATGTTAGACATGTTTTACATACTGTACATACATATAGTTTCGTGTACTAGATCTGTTTGATAAATTGATTTTGGTATGTATATATGGCGCGAAGATGTCAAATTTTATGCATGGCAAACCACAGCAAACCTTGGATGGTAGGGTACGGCTTCATGTGCCATGTCCACTGTTCGTAAATGGTGACATTCACAATGTTTTTACAGGTCAAGAGTATTAGCTACCAAGCTTCCTCGAAGTATTCACAACCATGGTTAAATCCCACTGAAGCATTGTAAACCATCATCATTCACGATCATCATTCACCATTATCAACCATACTATTTACTACTTATTAACTATACTTATCATTAACCATCACCATTATTATCCATGATTAAATTCCACTTAACCATTATTAACACTTTGAAAAACTATGCTTTTACCATGGTGATATCCCCTTGGGACACCGGTTCCCAACACAGCAGCTTCTCGAAGCTCAAGGCTTCGCTGATTACCAGCAGTTCTCCACTCAGCTCCGGAAACTCCTGGCGGAGAAGGCGCCGATCCGCTGGGCGGCTCCTGTGTTCCGTGTGTTGAACTGCTGTGAACGGTGCTGTGAACCCATTTGCTGAGCAATTGCGCTGGCAAACTGAGTCTTTATTGACATTGTTTTTTTGTCCGCATTTCTGTTGTATTTGTGGATGTTTCCGATTGAATCACCCCCGTGTGGAAATTTGACACATCCTTTGCATCCTGTTGAAAGTTCTATTCTATTGCATTCGATTTCTTCCTGGTGGTGTTGATTGCAGGCTGTATATTGGCCAGAGTTGATCGCCAGGTCACCCATTGTGGTGATCCAACTCTTTGGTGTTGATTGCAACAGTTGATGGGACAGAACTGGTCACCTCTAGCGTAGAGTGGTACCCAGCTCGGTAACTCCGCTTATAACAAGGGTAACTTTAAGGCGGCAGATATATATAGCTATAGTTGCTTACTAAGCAATGTATAACCATGGGAGTACCAGACCATATGGTTAAAGAGGTGACATGTTTTTTCTTTTTTCGTTCATGGCTTTTGATGATTTTCTTGGAGATGGTGAGCGTCCAACACGTGGCCGGAAGTACTTCCGATGCTGAAGGTACGCGAGCTCTCACGCTTATTCAGAATATTTTTTGGGGACACCAACATTTTGTCTCGCACACGTTCCTGCACAGTGCGTGCGCTAGCTTGACACACATGGTGACAATTGTTGTTTGCCAACATTGTTTCCGAATTATATAGATGGCGAAAACGCCATCGGCTGCCTTCAAACAAGCATTGGCCAAAGCGTATGTTTGGTAGGTAGAATATGTTTAGATCCCAAAAAAGACATCGTCGGATGATAAAAGATACACGTTATTTGGCTGCAAACATTGGGATGTGGTTTAGGCATCTCTCACCATGAATGGTCTGAATTTTGGAAAGTGGAGATGCCACCTGTTAGTGTGCCATTGTTGCAAGCATTATTTACCATGAGTTGTTGATAACCATTATTAAACATCATCATTGGTTATAAACGTTTATGTTGTCATTGCTGGTTATAATTAATCAAAAAGGTTTATACCAATCCTGAACCATTATTTATCATTAGCTATTACCTTCATCAACCAAATGCTTGACCAAGGTGAAGGGATGGTAATAACTAATGATAGATAATGGTTAACGATTGTTCTGACCCAGGGATTTGGAGACATTTGGAGCACCGCTGGGTGCTGAGGGCCCTCAGCACGTGGGCTCCTTGCCGCATGTTTGGGACGCGGAGTGCGCCAGCTGCGCCAGCTGCGCCATCGCCGACACCAGAGCATCGATCCACAAAATCCACCGGATCAATCAATCATACAGCAACCAGTTTTTTCCAGAAATATGTATACACTGTATGTTTACAATAGATTTATATTAACTAAATATATATATATATTTATATGATGTATTTACTTGTATCAGTTATACACAGTTAGTTTGCACTCAGGCATATACTTACATGCATATTTTGTTATGGTATACACATGGTTTGTTTGTTTGCAGCCTGCACACAGATGTGATAGATACATTACATATACATGGGTATTTCTCAAAATAAGGGTGACCCCAATTCATCCTTGGTATTTGTGATTCTAGTTTTAAACCAACCATAACTTTGGGGTTTTCTATGGCTTGAGAAGCCCTCAAATGTCATACAGATATGCCTGTGTGATCCCGTGTGTGTTTGTTACTATGCCAACCCTGGATTAGTAACCCCTGGTAGATGACTAGGGGGTATCCCTCAAGAGTTTTTGGTTTCAAGTTGAATTGATACCCTTTGGTGATCATCCCCTTGTGAACGACTGGTTATAGCCCTTACTAACCACACTTAACCAGAATTTTACTTT
Source organism: Symbiodinium kawagutii (assembly GCA_009767595.1). Taxonomy (NCBI): domain Eukaryota; class Dinophyceae; order Suessiales; family Symbiodiniaceae; genus Symbiodinium; species Symbiodinium kawagutii. The sequence goes on along the minus strand of VSDK01011573.1, from coordinate 140,636 downwards.
ATCCGAAGATGTCCTGAGTTACCTTTCTTAACCATGGTTGGTTGTCATCCCCTATTTTTAACCATTCTAAGCATTAAACTAGGTGGTCGGTATCTCCTCTTCTTAAGCATTATAAGCATTCTTAACCATTCTTATCCATGATTGTTGGTTAGTTTGACTGGTCAACATTACAGATTATGAATCTTGACGGTTTTAAATCATCCCCTATTGTTAACCATTATAAACTAGGTTAACCTTATAGATTTTTTGCACTTGGTCCGTGATCAGGTACGGCAGTGGCAGCTGGGTGAAGAGCCGACCCGTGAAATCCGCCAGCAAGGACCAGGGGAGGGGATGTGGTGGTGGTGGTTGTGGTGGTGGTTGATGATGGTGGCTATGGGATTACTGGAGGGTGAGTTCAGATTGGTTGGTGCATGGTTAGCGGATAGTTCATGGATGGTTAATGATGGTTGATGATCGTTAACTGGCATACATGGTGGAAAAGTGTTATTAGAAATCCTTATCTTTCAGTCAGGGTCTGGGAAATTTCTTGATTGGGCTGTCCTATTTAAAAAGTTGATCCTTTTGTAAGACGCTCCAAATGATTTCTTGAACTCTCCCAAAGGTACTCTTGAGACCAGATTGTAACCCAGCATCACTTGTACACAAATTGAGTCTTCCAATGTGTGAACGCATAAGCTTTGCAGACCTTGCTTTGGTCTTGCAAGAAAAATCATGAAAAAAACATCGGGCCTCAAAAAGTCTTTTTTGATTTTGGCAATGGCATATATGTTGAAGCACCTCTCGTGATATTGTTTGGGACTTGAGCAGTGAAAGCAGGAGCTCAACAGACCTTGCTTTAGTCCAGCAAAAAATCGGGCCCCAAGAAGTTGTTTTTGATTTTGGAACCAGTATATTTGTTGAAACACCTCTAGTGATATTGTTGGGGGTTTGAACAATGAAAACATGAATTTTACAGACCTTAACTTGGTCCTGCAGGAAAAAGACTTTTCGGCTGAACAGACCTTGCTTTGGTCCGGCAAGAAAAACAGATTTTTTGGGCCTCAGAAAGTTGTTTTTTTAATTTGGCATTGGTATATTTGCTGAAACACCTCTAGTGATATTGTTTGGGGTTTGAAACATGAAAACGTGAATTTTACAGACTTACTAGTATAATTGTTGAAACACTTCTAGCGATACTGTTTGGGACTGGACAAAGGAAAATGGGAAATCAACAACTGTGTTTTTGGTGCTGCAGGTTGTACATGTATGCAGATAAATATCCATATATGTATATACATTTGTATACATATTCCCACATTGCTTTTCGGTATTTGAGATTTTTTGGATTTGAGACTCGGAGTAATTTACTTTCCCGCTCAATGAGGGTCTGATTTCTTGTTGCATTAACTTTCGTGACACACTGTTCAACCATAACCATGGTCATGAACCCTAAAAGATCGCTTATAGTCCGTATAAGCATGGTCAACGCCACCAATTCCATGGGGTCAATACCATCAACAAAGCTCAATCACGGTTGAGTGCTGGTTAAGGGTAGATCCAGCTGTTACTATATAGATCAGCCTGAATTTGAACATTGGCAGGTGGTTGGGAGGGAACTAGGCAGCCAGGCATATCCCTATGGCCCTTTAAAGGGGGAGCTAAAGAGCTACCAGGAGTCTCACTCCAGGGACCGTTTCTGCGAGGAGCTACCAGGAGTGGTCTAACTGAATGGTAGTGGGATGTAGTGGGCATACAGTGAGGTGATTTACTATTATTTTTAGCTGGATCTACCAGTAATCATGGGGGTACTACCATTTGTCTTGGGCGGGCTTCACCAGCCTATGGTAGATAGACCGTAGGTGATTCACAGTGTTTTTTTCCCAGCCTGGGGGTCGGCTTTACAGAGTGAATCACTGGTTAGCTAATGGTTAATGATAGTGATTTCATGGGTGTTGCTTAGTTGATTGTTTCTTTTCATGGTTAGTTGATGATTAACCGTGGTTAAGGGATGGCTGCAATGTCTGCTGTTGTGACAGTGACTGATGCTTGATGGTGGTTGATTGATCGGGGATCGTGGTGAAGTGATAAATCATTAGGGGTGAAGTAAGATGAATCCATGATTCTTAGTGGATTAAAATGATTAATGGTTCAGTGATCAATGCTGATGAATCCAGCAGGCTGAAGCAGAAAACTCCTCGGAAGGTTCAGCAACAAGCGTTTCGGCAAAGATGCTGGGATGAGGATCTCAAGTTTGTCATCAGACAGGCTGGAGATCACCACCGCGAAGCACATTGAAACATGATCAATCACAAAGAACCCTTTGCCAAATCACACATGTTAGGCTTATACCTCGGGAAAAACCATGGCTAGTTGCACTCTATCAGGTAGCTGGATGAACCTCTATTTATA
>VSDK01011573.1:108245-133245 GCA_009767595.1 Symbiodinium kawagutii | reverse complement strand
CCACCAGGTCCTGTTTGGTTGGGTCCGGTTAGGTCGGTTGGTTCAGGATGGTCGCATCAAGAGGGGACGTAAATTACTTGTTGATGGCTGGGTGGGATGATGATGATGATGATGATGATGATGATGATGATGATGATGATGATGATGATGAATCATAATGATAGGATCATGGCTGGCCAATGTTTATCAATGGTGATTAGCTAGTTGATTACACTTATTCACAACTAGTACTCATGACGAAGAAGAAACAAGAAAACAGACTATTCTGAAGCATCAACACCGTGTGGTGGTGGTGACGTTCCTCAGGAGCTATGACGCTGTGCTACCAAAACACCTTCATTCATGTCCAGGAGGCGGCGTCTGCGAAAGCCGGCGGCGACTGTGGCTTCGAAAATTGGGGTTACACCATAGGATGCACCAGGGCCTTAGGGCTTTTTCATTGGGATTGACATTAGTTGATGATGGTTGATGATGGTTACATATGGTTACCCTCTGCGAAACTACCCTGGACTTTGAAAGTCCACCATTGAATCCATGTATAGATCAGCTCAAGAGTGGTGATTGTTCCAGGCAAGTGGTGGTGATTGTCTATGATGCTTAGGTATGAGCCGCGCTCTGAAGACCAACCACTGATTCTCATGGCACTCCGCTTTGCCTGGTCTATTTGGGGCCTTTGAAAATGGACCGAGATGAAAACACCGCTGCGCAAAAGTAGAACCCATCCGCAAACATTGGAAGAAGATTCTATAGATTTGTAGGTGTGTCGATGCATTAATTATGTTCAAGTGTGTGTTTGTGACAGCTTGGATGGTATATACTCACATATGAAGCTGTACAGAAGACATGTTTAAGGTAGTGCATGGCTCCAAGCCACTCTTAGAGATGCACTGGATCACCCCTGCAGCTGTCATGGGAAGCCGAACTCCGGAAAAGCCAGCGATTGTTTCGATGATGAACACTCTTCTTCATCATGTTGGTTGTTTCAGTCGTTTTTGACTAGTTGCACAGGTCAAACGGACACCAGTGTCATTTGTTGCGACATGAGTCGCCGAGGGGTGATTCATGACCTGAATCTGTGGATACATGGATGAGCAAATATGATCCTGAACATGCCAGTGCTTTGGCTATTTTGTGACCATTTTCCGGATGGGAACAGCCCGGGTTTTGACGCGAGGAGCTTTCTTCTCCAACAATAGCGGTATTTGTTTAATCATCAGGTTGAAGCGCACATGTTTAGTAGGGCAGTGTTCAAACGACCTATTTGGGTTCTTTATTGTCTTGGGCTGTAATTGCTGGCCTAGCTGTACATTGATGATGATCTTGGGATGAGCGTTCAAACTGATCTTTGTGGATAAGACGCTTGTGACAACCAGGTAAACAAACCGAAACAAAACCAGCTTAGGTTAGACAACCTCGGTAGAGATGGGTTGTCACCGGGTTCCCCGGTAGACTCCGTTGAGTTTCAGCTTCAGGATGGACAGATGATGCAACCTCGATACTTGGCGGAGCTGTGCTGATCGTGGTAGCGTCAGAGCACCCATCATGGTGGTAACCTCTATGGATGGTTAAATATGGTTCGTAGTTGATAATCAGGGATAGCCCCTCAAAAATCTGGAAGTCCAATCCTTTGCTCGCAACAGGGACCGACCTTGCCCATGATTTTATGACAGTCTGTCTCCTAACAGCATCACAGGTCCATGGCAAGATCTCGATTGTGCTGGGTTCATCTGGTAGTTGTGTCGACGGATAATGCATTTGTAAGGTTCGATATTGTTTGCCAATTGTTTTGTAGTGTTTTTTAAATGTTTTTATCTACTGTATTTGTCATTTTTGTCTTCCTAGGCATTCCAACGAGCATTCTTTTCTGCTCAATCCCTTTTTCGTATAGGTTTTTCTCAAGTCGAGCGTTCTTTCCTGAAACGATCACTTTTAACGAAACGAGCGTTTTTCGGAGGGGTAAATTGAAGCTATATCCGCAAACCAATAAGGCGCACAACGAGCGCACTTTTGCGCACACGAGCGCACTTTTGTACAAACGAGCGCACTTACAAAATGTGTACATTAGAGGGGGCTATCTGCTCCGAGCATTTTTTGACCAATCGAGCATTTTATTTGGAAACGAGCTGTTTTTATTTCGAGCGGAAAAGAATGCTCTTTGGAAGGTCCAGGTTCATATCTTTACATGTATATATTCTTTGTGCATGCATGTGCGCAAACATACATATGTGCTTGGGTGTTTCATGCTATGGACAGTATTTTGTATATGTCCATCCTGAATCTTCCCCAGAGATTGTGCGTACATACATGACATATTCGCACATACATATATATATATATATATAAAGGAATTTGCGTACATGTATATTTGTTTGTTGATGCACACATGTGTATGCATGTGGATGTATGGGACAGGTACTTGGGGTGGGAGTAAAGTTGCCACCTTTCTGCAGACAGGCTTTCGATCACCAAACTTGGAAGGGCATCTCCTGGCAATCTGGAGAGTGCAGGTGTTTCAATAGAAAATTTGGTGGAACATGGTGAAACATGGTCCAACATGGTGAGGCATGGTGGAGCATAGTGCAACACAACAAAACATTGTGAAGCCTGATGAAGCATGCTGAAACATTGGTGAAAAAGTGGTGGAACATGGTGGAACATGGTGGAACATGATGAAGCTTGGCGAAGCATGGTGAAGCATTGGTGAAGCATTGGTGAAAACATGGTGCAACATTGTGAAACCTGGCGCAGCATGGTGAAAAAAGTGGTGGAACATGGTGAGACATGGTGAAGCGTGGTAAAGCATGGCGAACATGGTGAAACCTGGTGCAGCATGGTGAAAAAAGTGGTGAACAAGTGGTAGAACATGGTGGAACATAATAGTGAAACATTGTGAAACCTGGTGAAGCATGATGAAACATTTGCGAAAAAGTGGTAGAACATGCTGGAACATTGTGAAGCATGGGGAAACATGGTGAAGCATGGTTGAACATTGTGGCACATTATGAAACATGGTGAAGCATGGTGAACAAGTCGTAGAACATGGGCGAAATAGTGTGAAGCATTGTGAGGAATGGTGAGGCATGGGTCCAACATTGGTGAGAACTGGTAGAACATGGTGGAACGTTGTGAAACATGGGGAAGCATGGTGAAGCATGGTGGAACATTGTGGCACATTATGAAACATGGTGAAGCATGGTGAACAAGTCGTAGAACATGGGCGAAATAGTGTGAAGCATTGTGAGGAATGGTGAGGCATGGGTCAAACATTGGTGGAACATGGAGGAACATGGTGCAGCGTGGTGAAACATAGTGAAGCATTGCTGAAAACAATGGTGGAACATGGTGGAACATGGTGGAGCATGGAAGCATGGCGAAGCATGGTGAAGCATTGGTGAAGCATTGGTGAAGCATTGGTGAAAACGCGGTGCAACATCGTGAAACCTGGTGCGGCATGGTGAAAAAAGTGGTGGAACATGGTGAGACATGGTGAAGCATGGCGAAAAAAGTGGTGGAACATGGCGAGACATGGTGAAACATGGTGAAACATGGTGAACATGGTGAAACCTGGTGCAGCATGCTGAAACATTGGTGAACAAGTGGTAGAACATGGTCGAACATAATAGTGAAACATTGTGAAACATGGTGAAACATTGCGAAATACTGGTGAAACATGCGCGAGCATTGAAGCCTTCCCCATTAGGTCCAGTGGTTGAAGCCACCAATCCACCGCTGTGGCTGCCGCTGAGGTTCCTTCACGATGATGACGCCCAGTAGCACCCGTGAAAGCGAGACAATCTCTCCGGGCGCCAGAGAGCGCTCCAACCGCAGCAGAGTTGGTCAGTTACCGAGGGATAGCGATGGATGGCGACCCTGCTGCGATCCGACAGTGACGATTGGTTGGTCAATTGTGCACCTTCAAGTGTTGGTTTTTTGATATCTATTGGTCGAAACTGAAGTGTTTTGAAATTCACGACTCTTGGTAATTCGTGGTTGGTGGTTTCAAACATTTTCGCGCAGTTTTTATTTTCCCTCAGTATTACCAGAAACATTGGTTGGATGACTTATATTTTTCAAAGGGGTTGAAACCACCAACCGAATTAGTACATAGCGATTATTAGCCACGATTTGTTCAACTTGCCTGGATCAGGTTCAGCATCAATTCAGACATTCTCCGTTGATTCGCCATCGAAGACGGGTCAGGAACTGGTACTTAAACAGCGACAACTGTTGGGGTCCCGAAATTTTCTGAGCATCTGAAATGGTTAAAACTAGGTTAGCGAAAAAAAACAGCAGCAGCAGCAACAACAACAAAAAGAAGAGGATCATAAAGTGGTTGATCAATGAAGGTTCATAGAAGGCAAACAAAGTGATATCACTACTGTATCATCAAGAATCATGTATAGCAATTAGGATCTCTGACAGCTGTCATATTTTTGGCATGTCACTCTGTAGCACACAACATCGCTGGTATTTTTGTTTCCCATTTGGCCAGCAGGTCAGCACCTTCAGGAGGCGACTGGGAAACCATTGTCGGTCCAAGAGATACACACACAGCACTGGCTCAATCAACAGACACGGAACAAAACAATCCTACAAACCAATCCAATCCAACCAACCAATCCAACCACCCAATCCAACCACCCAATCCAACCACCCAATCCAACCAATCCAACCAACCAACCAATCCAACCAACCAATCCAACCAACCAGTCCAAGACACAAGCCCAAATTCAAAGAGTCAAACGGACACAAGGCTAACCCAAGCACTGGCCAGCCGCTCCTAACGTGCCGCGTCGAACCCGGGCCCAGGTATGTTGCAGAGCTTGCGGAACAGTTCGCAGCCGTGCCACTGGGTTCGTAGATGTTGGAGGGGCGCTGGTGATGCTTCGATGGTTCCACTGGGGTGGCTAGTGATGGGAACCCCACCGATCGATGCCACTGGACATTGTTGGAGGTGATGAGCGATGACGATGGTCATTCAATGCTCCTCATACTACGTCATACTGGAAGCGCTTGATAATAGATGGGTTGAGGAGATGGCGCAGAAGTGCGGAAGATGCGCCTGCAGAGAGATTCTTGGGAGGGCTCTTGGCCAGGTCCTAGGGCGGAACATCCGACTTGATTCGCATACTGCATGGTTGGTGGTTTCAAACATGTTTGATTTTTCCTTACTATTAGCACATGGAAGGTTGACTTGCGCATACTATTTTTGATAGGGGTGGTTCAAGCACCAACCAGTATAACCCTATGCTTCCAGTTAGCAATATAGTAGGTAACCAACTCCAAACAACAACAACGGTATAAACCAGCTGCTTACCTCCAATTTCATGGTAACTCGAAGCATAGCAGAGAGTATGATGATAGCTGGGTGTTTCTCAAAATAGGGGACCCAGCAACATTTTCATATAATAAGATGATATAAGATGTAACAAGCAATAAACATTTTCATATCACCAGATGTCACCAGCGGATCGATCCTTCAAAGACACCGGGGTCACCATCAGCGTTTCGCAGCGTGTCCAAGGCCAGACGCAGGCGCTGCCTATCCCGACTTTCCGGCCGTGGTATCGCGGCATTCCACGGGCATCAGTGCAGCGCCGCAGCTTGGCTTCCAAGGGGAGCACCGGTGGAGGGCCAAGCAGCCCAGCAGCCGTAACGACTGGAGGATCATCAGTGGATCATCAGTGGATCGTCGTGACATGTCATGGCCACCAACCAAGCGACGGACCAACTGACCAAGCAGCCGCAAAAGATGGGAATGGAAGATGAACAGTGACAAGGAGAGGCCAAATACAATATAGGCATCAAGCAAGATGATACGATTTCAAAGGATATGACAGCTATGGGATTTTGAGAACAGAGGATGATAGGTCATTGATCACAGACAAAGATCAACAATCACGGTCAGTAGCTGGTTCACCTCTATCAATACCGTTCGTAGAGGTGAATGTGACTGATAGGTGTGAACAAACACTACCAATTTCAGGGTGATTATGGATGATTATGGAATTCAGTCCATAATTTCCCCTGATAATCCTGATAACAATTTTGTTCTCGGCATTCTGTATTCCAAACATTTCTCAGTTTCCATTGTCTATGAACCATTGACCTGGCTATGGAGGCTAAGCAGATTCCTCTCTCAATGCTGAATTTCGGATGCAAAACCAGCGTGGCACAGCAAAAGCCTTACACTTCACGCGGCACTGACGAACCTGAATCCATGTGAATCTGCCGCAGATCAAACCCGAAGCATGGCTTTAAGCATGGCTTTAAGCATCATTTACACATTTTTAAGCATGGCTTTAAGCATTTTTAATGTCTGGGAGCTTCTGAATCTCGACGATTCAGGGAGCGCCAACGCAATGTCCCAAGGGCCAGCCGTTCGACCTCGGGTGAGCATCAGACACAGAGTCACTTCCAGTATCCAGTGCTGATCAATGTAAGGCTTTGCAGATCTTTGCAGCCAGGAGCTCCGGAGGAGCTGGAAAGTCTCCGGAGGAGTTCGAGCGACGCGAAAGTTTTCCTCACGACGTCACATTTGTTGTACCATTTGTTGGCCGTAAAGGTGGCGATTGTGTTTTTGTTTCAAAGCATCCACTGTCAAGTACTGTGACCACCAAATGGCCGATTGTGTTACTTGGTCTATTTGTTGGTCATTGATTGCTTTAGTTGATGTATCAAATCCTTTTGAAGCAACTAGAACAATCCACAACAATCACCAACACCAGTCCCTGATGTTTAAAGATACGAATCAATATTCACCACACATCAACCCATGTTTTTTTCTTCGTCACTGATCAACAACTGTGCGTTGACTGTCCGTAGACTGCGGTGCACTAAGTATGTATTCACCAGTGTTTGTCACGCATTTGTCAACCAAGATTTATGAATCATCTATTGGCCAATGCTCTTCACCTTTGATGGGTCATTGTTTAGTGAGACAAATCTTGGTTGGTCATTCATTGGCCATTTTGTTTCAAAGCCACTAGTGTCCTTGATACGACTCAACCATGTATGGGCAATTCTTACTGTTTATTGCTACCATTACTCGATGCTGCTTGACCACAGCTTTTCGGCCAGTGTTGCTGGCCGCGCATTCATGTTTAAGTTTACTAACGTCGAAACTGATAGCCGGATCCTCCTTCCATTTTTTAACAAGAGGATTTTTTCTCCCAACCCCTTTGGCTGGGAAGAATTAGCTTTGTCTTCATGCTTTTCAAATATGTATTGACCATTCTTGATTGATCGTTGCTATTGTGCATTAACAAGCATTGATACTTCAACTCTGAAAGTTTGTCATTTTTGAAATTAGCCAACTATTTGCGAAAATTGAAACCATTGGTTTCTATCTCTCTATACTGTGCCAACCATCTAAACAGTTTGATTGTCAATTAATCATTACATGTCGTTACCAACCATCTACAAACCAGCGTTTAGCATCATCAACCACTGGTTTACTAATGCTTGTAGATAATTTGGACTACATTGATGGAATTATCCAACCAACATTTAACCACCGATTAGCAACATATACCACGAGAAACCAAATACTAGACATTCTATCAACCATCTACTAGCCATTACGAATTACCATTAATCAAACACACATTTCACGACCAATCAGCTATCAGAAAGCACCATTCAAAATCTAGCCATTCTCTAAGCCATCAACCATCTATTAACCATTACTCAACCATCAATTACACGTCAATTAGGAATGATTTGTCCACCAGCTAGCTTCTAAAACCCATCATCATCCATTTGCTAACCATTTGTTTAGTGATGTCTGTAAACGATTTGTACCATCACCAACCTCCGTTAACCGTTGAATATCACTTGACCGTCAATTAAACATCAATTCACAATCATTAATTCTTCTACTAGTCATTGACCCACCATCAACCATCATGGACTATTGATCATTCTCAACCAGCAGTTCGCAGGAACAACCAATCATTGAACCGTCAATTCGCCATTAATTACATCAACCATCAAACAACCATCAATCATCCATCAATTAACCATTAATCAACCATCAATCAAACATCAGTTTGAGCTGTGACCATCATTTCACAATCAATTGGCTGGTCGCCATCAGTTCACTACCAATGAGCTACTACAAAAATTAGCAAAACTCTACAACCCATCATTGGTCACTATAACCATCGAACCCACCATAAAAGGGACCATGAAAAGAAACTTGAAAAGGTAGGTTTATTTAGAAGTTGTATTTAAAAGCAGTTTAAGTAAAAGTCATTGTTGTACCCATTTCTTTTAAAATCATTTATTTTGAGTGTTATTAAAAAAGAAACCCATCTCTTGGTCATTAAAAGTCATTGTACCACAGCTGGGTGCCGGAACCCAGGCCATTTATGGCCTACCCCCCTGCTGCGTCGCGGTGCGTGAGCTTCGTGGACGACGATTCAAACGACACGCTTGCTGACGCACCGTTGCTAAGCCAAGCAGCTGCGCTGTGGGGGTTGATGGCAGCATGGTGAAGTGATGGATGATGGGATGATTAGGCGCTGAGTAGTGGTTAGTGGTTAGTGGTTAGTAGTGGTTCGTGGTGAATAGTGGTTCGTGGTTAGTAGTGGTTCGTGGTTGGTGGTGGTTTGTGGGTAGTGGTTAGTCGTGGTTATTATTAGTCGCCAGTAGTGGTTTGCAGTGGTTAGTAGTGGTTAGTGGGTATATGACATGAACAATGGTTCTTTGGTGGTTAAAACCGAAGTCATAGCCATGGAGAATAGGTCATAAAAGGGGATATAGTCTAACCAACAAGAATGATTGAACAACTAGTGGTTGGTGGTTTGATGGAGATTTTGATGATGTTCGCACTAATTATCAACAAATTGTTGGTGGACAAGCATATTGTTCATGGGGGTGGTTCAACCACCAACCGGTTAGTAGCTGAACAATGATGGCTAAGGGATGACAAGCGGTGGTTAGATCTATGGTTAGATTTTATGATTAGTACCTGGTTCATAGTGGTTCAGAATAGATAAGTCATGCTGAATTGATGGCTAAGGCTAAGGGATGGTTGAGTGATGGTTTCATGATTCTGAACCATCTTGTCTTTAGGATGGCTGCACGATGTTTTCTGCAATGGTCAAGTTTGATGGCTTGACCATGCTCAATTGTTGAATGACTATAAGATCTAACCACACGTGACCACGCTTAGTCATCCCTTAGCTATCATTTTTGCATCATTTATCAGCTTGAACTGTGGTGGTTTCTGATTCTTCATTAACCAGCGTGTGGTGGCGACCATCAACGACGGTATACTGATAGTCAATGATGAATCGCTGAACCCCCATCACTACCACCTGCCTGTTTAGACAGCAATAGCAAGGGAATATTATTGATGGCTAGCAAAAAGTAATGACATTGAGTTCACAAGAATCAGTACCAATTCATATCAACCACACCGTGTTTGTCTATAGTACCAGTACCGAACTACCACGGATGGATCGGGAAAGTTGTGGCACAGAGTCGTTGCCAGGACCGGCTCTTTGCCCCCAATGATTGGAACAAAAATGGGGGGAAGTTATTTGGTGGTTTCTCAACATAGGTGTACCATGTACCCGAAAAATGGTTGGTTCATCACTATACATGGCTACTATTGGGGTCATGCATTTCTGGAACTACCATGATCCAAATGGCAATCTATCATAATTTGTGACCATTCTAGAAATCTATGAGAATCTAAGATTTGTTACCATAGATCCATCAACATGACAATCAATGATTTGAATCAACAAGCTCCCTTCACGAGCAGCAACTGGCAATAGCTGGTTGGTGAACAGCTGGGAGCTGCTTTGTTGTATCCATAGCTGGTCCCCTGTGAAAAACCAAGTTGCTATTCATATAGGGCTGTTGAGAACATCTTTTTCAAGTGTCTTCTCAGACGAAGTCCATGTCTGGAAGCACCTTCTGCACTGGTCAAAGCCAGAAATCGATAGAACTCAACTAGCAGATGCATAGGCAGAAGTAACGAGAAACCATTGGATTGAGTGCTTGATGCGGTATGGATTTCGGTGTCTCGCACTTCTCGCACACACCCAAGCTTGTTTGGTTGTCCGAAGAGTGCTCAGCTTCAGGTGTCAACGTTGATGGTTGAAACACAGATGACGCAGCCCCAAGGTGAACTTCTTGGTGTCCGAAGAATCTCACAAATATGATCACACATCAACAGTTGCAAGCTCAAGCTCATGGCAAATCCAGCAGTTATAAGCTCCCAAAGTTTGATCCTACATCACCAGCGAGCTGATTGAATTGATGGTGGATGATGGCGGTTTATTTCGATCTCACAACCACTGGCAACAGCCGCCTCCAGATGATTTCAGTACCACGTGATATGTTCAGTTCGTTCGACTGCCTTCGTGATGGCTGCTGGTCTCCCAATTTGCCAAGTTACGGTGAGCTTGAACGGAATGATCGGTGGGATGTTAGGGATTGCTGCAAGCATGTCAACTTCAACAGTCGAAAGATATTCTATCCAACAAACTATCAACTGTTGTCACAGAATATGCTGTGTTTGCGAAGTTTGTAGTTTGCTGCTGACCGCCACTTCTGTGCAATGTGCCAACATTTTTTTAAGGAATGACTGGATGACTAACCACGTATGTGGTTGGGAAAGCTTGAACTTAATAACATGGGTGTTGGTCAATACCAAACATCGTCAAGTGTAGGTAGGTGAACATCCCAATAAAAATTTCCTTAAAAATGCTGAAAGCCAATTGTCATTGCAATCAACTCAGTACATGACCACCCTTGACATCACGTTTGTTCATGTTTGGCATCAAGCAGCAGAAATCAGCAGGTTCAAGCCAATCATTGGCTATTCTTGCTCTTCTTGCTTGTTGACCATTGTAATCCACATTGTTTCAGCGAAAAAAGTCAGCAAGTTGCTAGCCAGTCACCGTTTAGGTAGCACAAAAAACCAGCACCACCGTTGCCGCAAAGCCCCCAGCGAAACGAGGAACCTACGCCTGAGCTTGCAAAACGGTTTCTTGCATTTCCAGGAGATCTTGGGGTTGCCGCAGCTGGTTCTGCTGCAGCTGGTCCTGCTGATGGGCCTGCTGCTGCTGCTGCTGTGCCCCAGCCGGTTTATAATAGATTCGTCCTTGCGCGCCACAAGGTTTACAAGATAGTTAACCGCGTCCGCGAAAAAGTCGTACCGCGGCAGTGTCTTAGTGTTCTGCAACTTTTAGCTGATTTCATATCGATTGTTTTTACCATGAATCCCATAGTAAACAGATGGCTGATGTGACCATGATGTGACCTGGTCGCATCGAATTATTCGCAGGGGAAATGTATTGATTTCAAAAAAGTTGATGTAGCTAGACCGGCCAACTGTAGTTTGGAGAAACTCCTTGTGCTTTCTCAAAATGGAGGTAACCCCAAATCATCCAATCTTGATCATTTTTTACGAATCAACAAAGCGTTTTCGCGGCTGCCAGTTTTAAGCAACACCAGTATGATCAGCAGTTGCTAGTCTCAATGTCAGTATTATCCAAGCATCATCCCAAACTTAACAACGTTCAGCCAAGGATATCGGATAGCTTGTCGAGATGTGAAGCTATGGGTCAAGGGAGCTAATCAGCCCGGCAGACGGGATAAACCTGTAGATGGTTCATGATACTTATGCAATGTCAGGATTTGTCAACCTGGGGAGACCTGGTGCTATGGATTTCACAATGATGACGAATCAGAAGTGTCATTGTCTTCAGGCAACCTTTTTTTTCAAATATAAGGGAGAGGACCTCAGCGCATGAACCTATTACACGATCTATTTCAATTAAGCGACATATCAATTAAGCAATTTTCTTATCAGCGGTGTCTCCTGGTCCTAATGGCGTTGACAGCTGGCCTTACATGTTTGTCATGCGAATGTGATCATTCTCGGCAACAGGTTCCTCTGGTGACTTGTCGTATCCTCCATGAATGGCTGCCCCCGCAACCAGTGTATGCTTGGTACAAGTAACTCTCGGATTTGTTCAAGATTTTGGGGACAAATCACTGAATGATCACATGGTATAAGATGGTACACACCACATGGACAAATCTGGGATAAAGATGACTTACGCATCACCAAATGGAAACATTGCTTTTCTTCGTGTGATCCCCACCATCACATGCAAATCTGACACAGGTCTGTCTGGCATAGCTTTTGACATTCTTTCCGGCATAGCTTCTGGCATTCTATCTGGCATAGCTTTTGGCATTCTATCTGGCATAGCTTTTGGCAATCTATTTGGCATAGCTTTTGGCATTCTATCTGGCATAGCTTCTGACATTCTATCTGGCATCGCTTTTGGCAATCTATTTGGCATAGCTTCTGACATTCTATCTGGCATAGCTTTTGGCATTGTATCTGGCATAGCTTCTGGCATTCTATCTGGCATAGCTTTTGGCATTCTATCTGGCATAGCTTTTGGCATTGTATCTGGCATAGCTTCTGACATTCTATCTGGCATAGCTTCTGACATTCTATCTGGCATAGCTTTTGGCATTGTATCTGGCATAGCTTTTGGCAATCTATCTGGCATAGCTTTTGGCAATCTATCTGGCATAGCTTCTGACATTCTATCTGGCATAGCTTTTGGCATTCTATCTGGCATAGCTTGTGGCACTGTATCTCGCATAGCTTTTGGCATTGTATCTGGCATAGCTTCTGAGATTCTATCTGGCATAGCTTTTGGCATTCTATCTGGCATAGTTTGTGGCACTGTATCTCGCATAGCTTTTGGCATTGTATCTGGCATAGCTTCTGAGATTCTATCTGGCATAGCTTTTGGCATTCTATCTGGCATAGTTTGTGGCACTGTATCTCGCATAGCTTTTGGCATTGTATCTGGCATAGCTTTTGGCAGGGGAGTTGAGGTCCGGCAGGGAACACTTGGCGTGGACGATCGTGGTTAAGGCCGGCAGGCAACACTGGGCGTGGCTGATCGTGGTTGAGGTCCGGCAAGGAGCACTGGGCGTGGATGATCGTGGTTGAGGTCCGGGAGCGAACCCTGGGCGTGGATGGTCGTGGTTGAGGTCCGGGAGCGAACACTGAGTGTGGATGGTCGTGGTTGAGGTCCGGCAGCGAACACTGAGCGTGGGTGGTCGTGGTTGGGGTGGATGATCGTGGTCGTGGATGGTCGTGGTTGAGGTCCGGCAGCGAAGACTGGGCGTGGATGGTCGTGGTTGATGTCCGGCAGTGAACACTGGGCGTGGATGGTCGTGGTTGAGGTCCGGCAGGGAACACTGCGCATGGATCCTCGTGGTTGAGATCAAACGAGGAGAGGAGAAGGAGGAAGAGTCAACTAACATAAAATCTAACAACCCTCACCTGGCAGGTGGGGAAAGAACCTTTTGGCTGGGAAGTTATACAACACTAGGAACTAGGAATGATATGATACGATTGTCACATGATGCCACGACGCCAAGTTTTCAGCTCGGGGTTCGGATGTCCATACTGGAAGTGGCAAGTCCGTAGATGGGGTTTGCCCTTAGAAGCTGCTTGTTGTTGTGGTATGTTGTGTGTTGTTATATGTTCCGGTATGGTGTTGTATGTTGCTGTATGTTGCTGTATGTTGCTGTATGTTCCTGTATGTTGCTGTTTGTTGCTGTATGTTGCTGTATGTTGTTGTATGTTCCGGTATGTTGTTGTATGTTGTTGTATGTTGCTCTATGTTGCTGTATTTGTTTTTTGTTGTTGTATTTTCTTGTTTGTGGCTGTATCTCGTTGTATGTTGTTGTGTGTTTGTTTAAATTGTTGTATGTTGTTGTATGTTTGTTGTTGTATGTATGTTGTTGTATGTTGCGGTATGTTGCGGTATGTTGCTGTATGTCGTTGTATGTTGTTGTTTGTTGTTGTATGTTCCTGTATGTTCCTGTATGTTGCTGTATTCTGTTGTATGTTGCTGTATGTTGTTGTATGAAGTTGTATGTTGTTGTGTGTTCCTGTAATTTGCTGTATGTTGTTGCATGTTGTTGTATGTTGCGGTATTTTGTTGTATGTTGTTGTATGTTTCTGTATTTTGTTGTACGCTGCTGTATGTTGCTGTATGTTGTTGTTTGTGACTGTATGTTCCCTTATCTTGGTGTATGTTCTTGTATGTTGTTGTATGCTGCTGTATGTTGCTGTATTTTGATGTAGCTTGCTGTATGTTGCTGTATGTTGCTGTATGTTGTTGTTTGTTGTTGTTTGTTGTTGTATATTCCGGTATGTTCCTGTATGTTGTTGTATTTTGTGGTTGTATATTCCTGTTTGTTCTTGTATGTTGTTGTTTGTTGTTGTATGTCCCTGTATTTTGTTGAATGTGTTTGTTGCTGTATGTTGTTGTATGTTTCTGTATGTTGTTGTATGTTGCTGTTGTTGTTGCTGTTGCTGTTGCTGTTGTTCTTGCTGTTGCTGTTGCTGTTGCTGCTGCTGTTGCTGTATGTTGCTGTATGTTGTTTTTTGCTGTATTTTGCTGTATTTTGTTGTATGTTGTTATATCTTGTTGTATGTTGCTGTATGTTCCTGTATTTTGTTGTATGCTGCTGTTTGTTGCTGTATGTTGTTGTATTTTCGTGTATGTTGCTGTATGTTGTTGTATGTTCCGGTATGTTGATGTCTATTGCGGTATGTTGTTGTGTGTTTGTTTAAATTGCTGTATGTTGCGGTATGTTGCTGTTTGTTGTTGTACGTTTGTTGTTGTATGTTTGTTGTTGTATGGTTGTTGTTGTATGTGATTGTTTGGTGTTGTATATTCCTGTATGTTTCCGTATGTTGGTGTATGTTTTTGCATGTTGTTATATGTATGCGGTTGTATGTTGTTGAATGTGGTTGTATGTTGCTGTATGTTTGGGTACGTTGTTGTATGTTGTTGTATGTTTTTGTTTTTTGCTGTACGCTGGTGTATGTTGCTGAATGTTGTTGTAAGATGTTGTATGTTGCTGTATGTTGCTGTATGTTGTTGTATGTTGTTGTTTGTTGTTGTATGTTCCTGTATGTTCCTGTATGTTGCTGTATTCTGTTGTATGTTGCTGTATGTTGCTGTATGTTGTTGTATGAAGTTGTATGTTGTTGTATGTTCCTGTAATTTGCTGTATGTTGTTGCATGCTGTTGTATGTTGCGGTATGTTGTTGTATGTTGTTGTATGTTTCTGTATTTTGCCGTACGCTGCTGTATGTTGCTGTATGTTGTTGTTTGTGACTGTATGTTCCCTTATGTTGGAGTTTGTTCTTGTATGTTGTTGTATTATGTCGTGTGTGTTGCTGTATGTTGCTGCATGTTCTTGTATGTTAAGGTATGTTGCTGTATGATGTTGTTTGTGACTGCATGTTGTTGTATATTCCTGTGTGTTCTTGATTGTTGTTGTATGTTCCTGTATGTTGTTCTATGTTCCCGTATGTTGTTGTATGTTCCTGTATGTCGTTGTATGTTGCTGTTGTTGTTGCTGTTGCTGTTGCTGTTGCTGTTGCTGTTGTTGTTGTTGCTGTTGCTGTTGTTGTTGTTGTTGTTGTTGTTGTTGTTGCTGTTGCTGTTGCTGTTGCTGTTGCTCTTGCTGTTGTTGCTGTTGCTGGTGCGGTTGTTGTTGTTGTTGTTGTTGTTGTTGTTGTTGTTGTTGTTGTTGTTGTTGTTGTTGTATGTTGCTGTTGCTATTGTTGATGAAGACCAACTTACGATATCTGTGTATAGTGTACATTTTTTGATCTTTTTTTGCTACGACAGGGATTACTGTATCTATTTTTGATAGATTCCATTTATTTCCCGTTAATCAATTTTGATCACTTCACTGTAACCCGTGCTTGCCAAGGGCTGAGGAAAGGGTTGCCCGCTTAAAATCCAATTCTCAGCACAGCAGCAGGTGTGTTTCAATTTTTTCTTGATTTGCAATACTCTAGTGCCCAGTGACGCTTCACCACATTGTCTAACTATGGTTAGAATTCAATCACGATTGTTTACCATCAGTTCAGCTACTTTGAACACTCACCAAATCATTCATTAAGTGTGTCCTTTGGTGAGCAAAACTGGTTTTGAAACATATGTCATCATTGTCGTCGCAAAAAATTAAATCTCCGAAGAAAACCTCCGCTGATCATTCAGCATTGATGATGATATCATAATGATCATTGACCATGAACATCCATTAATATTAAATCAATTCAGAAAACCACGACTGATCAGTAAGCAGAAGCATGATGGTCAAACTAAGCTTTGATGCTGATTTCATAATGAAAGCCGTTAACCATTAACATCAATCAATAGGACATTAATCTAGAAAACCAGCATTGGTCATTAACCATGAAAATGATGTTGAACGTAAGAAAGCATCCATAAATGGATATTAACAATAAATCTGATTTAACATTGGATTCATCAGCCATATCGTGTAGATATATATATATATATATAGATTTTCATATTTAAATATATTTTTATTTGTTTATTTATTTTTTTGTATTTACATTTACACAAGAGCATTTTTATTTACAAATTAATATATTTATCTATATATATGTGTTTATTTATCTATACAAATATTCATTTATATATGTACATTTTAAATATACATGTAAACTGATTGATATATATATATATTTTGTTTTTTCATTTTTATGAAAAAAATCATGTTTTATATTTACATATTTTTTTCAATTTAATCATATATATATATTTATTTACATTTTTAAATATATATATATATATATATTTAAATTTTATTTTTATGTAAATATTTAAATTTAAATATATATATATATACATTCATATTTACATACATATATATATATATATATACATATACATATATATATATATATATTTGTTTACATGTATTTACATATATATATATTGTAAATATATTTATTTTTTTTATATATATATAAATATCTAAATATATATATATATATATATATTTATTTATTTTTTTATATTTACATATTTATTTACATAAATACTTTTATTTACAGTGCCATATTGGCTATTGACCACAACTATTTGATGTTCAAACAACTCCACCATGGAACATCGTAAAACTGGTTTTCAATAGTCTGAGAACACATATTTATATATTTATTTAATCATATCGGCTATTAGCCATAAATACGGTTCAATACTGGATTCATGAACCATAGTATATATATGGTAATTTTTCACTTATTTACTAATTCATTCATTCATTAATTCATTCATTCATTCATTCATTCATTCATTCATTCATTTATTATTTCTTTTAATTTGCAGTTGTTTATAAAAACATGGTGTTCCCAAATTCCAAAACTTGCTGAATGACGGTTTCGAACTGGTTGACTTCACCAGGAGGAGGCTCCAGTGCAGCCGCGCTCGCTCACCGTGCCGGCCATGGGAACGGCGGGGGCCACGGAAGATGATTTGGCTCATTTCCAGCGCCTGGGCCGAGCTGCGGTGTGGCCCGTTAAGAAGGGATTCAGAGGACAAACTGGGACTCTTTGGATGTGCAGCTGGGTTTAGAACTGTGGCTAGTTACGCCCTACAATGTAGCTTACAACCCCTAGAAACCATGAGTAGTGACCACTTACTAAGTGCAGGTGCGCATCCAAGTATGGCTGAAAATTTAGAGCCGTAGTGGCTCTGGTTCCATTGTATGGGAACAACGGTTGGTTTGTCGGATTCTATGGTTTGTTGTGTACTGTGGTTAATGATGCTTTGGAATAGGGGAAGATCACCAACAATTGTGGTAAAACAATGGGTTAAGTATGTTTTTTTACAGATTATAGTGCTTAATAAGAGGAGATAATAAGCAATTGCAAACAGAAATCGGGGATTACCAATTGTATTGGTGGCTTTTCAAGTCAGGGGTACCCCCCAAACCCATCGAAGATTAGTCGTTGATAGTAGTAAACCGTCCATTTCAAGGGGGCTTCCCCTGACTTGAGAAACCACCATATGAAGCAACCAACCAGCCAAGGGGTAGTTCACATGCCAAGTTCAAAGGGGATGAATCACCAAGCCAACACCATGGGAGGGAAGCATCAGGAACCAACATTGATGGTTGACAGGGGTTGAGAATGAGTTAGAATTCATACCTTTTTGTCAGACTTGCCCCAAGAATCATCCAAAAGCCTTCCTTTAGTACGATTATAGCATGTATTTTGTTTTTTTTGTGTGTGAGGCCGAGAAAGCCTCTTTTCAGATTTGGAGAGCTTAAAGGTGGCTGGCCGGCCGTGATGACGCCTGATCATCATTGCAAAGGATATCACCAGGTAGTCATGGTGATCATAGAGCGTATAGTAAGGGTGGGTGGAACAAGCCTTTGCAATAGATTACAGCGTAATAATTCGCACGCCTATAATGGTGGATGGCAGTGGATGGTATCTATGTTTGTCCAGCCACGGCTGGATGCGGTGATCACCATTGTTACGCCCTATGTTAGCTGAACTGACCCCCAGAAAGTACGCGAATTGGGACCACTAACGAGCAGTGGGGGTGCACATCCAAGTAGCTATGTTGATCATAGCCGATGTGAACAAGAATCCAGTAGGGGAATACCTTTAAGCAACCCAGAGCACCACTGGCTGACCAGCAGGTGTAGATGGCATCTCCCAACGTTTAGTCATGACACATTGTACTCAGTTTGGAACTTTCATTTGACTACAGTAGAGATAATCATTATGCACAATATTTGAAACAGATGCCTTCTCTTTTTCATACGTACACATACTTTCAGTGAACAATATGTTTGGGATTTGCTTTCAGATGCATATAGAGAAATACGCACATGCCCTCATTCGAGAGTATGTACGCGGTACATGCCTATTCTAGGCATTTTTATTGTTAATTGCATTGTTTTAAGTACACATTGCAGTGCGCATCCCCATATTGTACGTCATCCCCGAAATCCTTTTTCTGTTGTTCTCAGTGGGTGCTGTACGGTTGTACGATCCACATCAAGACAACTCATGGGACACTATGCCACTATGCGCTACAGGAACACTCCGGGGTTTTGGCTGCACGTTGCCAGCCAAGGTATCGGATGATCAATCGTGGAAGTCGACGTGCATGAGTAGGTATATAAATCTTAGTCTTAGTAGGAAGCTATTCTGGAATTATTGGATGGTCAGAATTTTTAGATCTAATTACCTGCATGAGCTCAAACGGTACCGTTCGAGTGCAAAATCTAACATATGGTGTACTATTTTTGTGGTGATTCAATTTTTGATGACGAGAAGGTACAGCCTCAATTCGCCTTTGTTGCTTTGGTAATCTCACAGTGCTGAATGTCCTGAGAGTTCCCTGTCAGACTCAACTAGACTAAACCATGGTGTTGGCTGAGTTATGCAACCAAGGTTGTTTGCCATTGTTATTCAGTTGTTTTTGTTGCCGTTTTGGATTTGATGAAAGACTCCAGCTCCAGTGATTTTCAGCAGGGGTAGCGGCTGGCAACAGCACAAAAGAGCATATCCATCAAGTAGACGCTGGCTCCACAATCTCTAGATATCCCCATTCTGTCGGGAGTTCAAGTCATACTTGTGTCAGTATGAGAATACCTTTTGGAACAGCAAACGGCAGAAGCACACCAGATCATATCCGCCAGTCAAGCACCCGTGAGTCATATTAAGCCACCATAATAGCCACCACAAAAGCCACCATAGGAACCATGTGGTTACCACAATGACGACTGATAGCCACCATAATGGCCACCATAGGACCCGTAGCCAACCGTAATAGCCATCAGTTATAGTCAACCAAAATAGCCACCAGTTGAGCAGAAGCACACCATCCAATAGCCAGCAGTTTAGCAACCACGGTTCCTTCTGAACTTGGCACCCCTGGGTCATATGAAGCCATTATAATAGCCACCAGTAAAGCAACCAGCCATCATAGCCAGACGTCACCAACCAGCAGCTGAGCTGCTTTCAGCCACCATGGGTTAAGCACCATGAAGCAGCATAGCCACCATGCGTCACCAGGAAGCATCACCGACTTCACAGTGATACTCAGGTTCACCCAGGAGTTGGTTGAGCGCCTCGAACGCGAGTCACTTGGCGACAGGAGCTGATTTCCACAGTCGTTGATGATAACAACCATGGGCCTTCAAGGTCCCCTAAGAAGGGTAGGTTGATATATGTTTGTAACCGTCACCTTCAAAATATGGATAAATATAGTTATAACCTATAAACATGACTGTGAATTGGAGGCCAATCGAAGGTTATAACCTGTGACAATCAATGACACAACAAGTTGTCGACAGCAGGTTGATGGTAACATATCGTAATCGTGATGATGACCCCAGGTTGAGATGGTTGCACCAGGTCAATTTTAGATGGAAGAACAACCGTTGCTTGAAAAGTCTTTGGTTTGCGGTGGCTCTAACAACCACTCGGCTTTGGTCAACTGTTGGTCACCCAATGAACGCTTGAGAACTATGAAATGAAAATTGGTACAACAGCTAGACACACCGACTTGTTGATAATGTTTCAAAACACATGATTTGAACTGTTCTCTTTGTTCTTGTTGGTGTTTTCAAACATGTATTTATCGTATTTGTGCTGGTTGGCGAATCAACTTATTTTGTTCGGGTTGCTGTTAGTCTCAGAGAACTCGTGCGTAGCTGAAACTTGGCTACCAGCTGAGAACTCGTGTGGTTGAACTTGTTTTCTTTGTGCAAAACCGAGCAACGGATCCGACAAATGGTACATGCGTTTGTCTAGAAACGGTGGTACCGACTAGCCCTTCAAAAAAGTTGAATTATATAGATAGGGAAACCACCGTTTTTGAGGGAGCACCATTTGTCAAAGCAGCCAAAGTCAAGATGTTTGGCACTGAATGTCATTTGATCATTCAGGAAAGGTTTACCAAAGCTATAGCCCAGCTATAGCCCAGTTTTTGTGGGCACGCCATTTCTGGACAACTCCTTAGCTGTCGGATATTCGGCGAGAAGCTAAGTTGGGTTTCTGGATGTGTAAAAACACGGAACTCGTTCTACCGTCTCTGACTTTCCAAGATGTCAGGTTTGAAGATATAAATCGTCAGCAATGTATAGAAATAGATGTTTTGATGCCTTTTCACGACCTCACGTACAATAACATAACCAGCTCATTTACCGTCAGATTTCCATGGCTAGCCATCAACCGTTAAATGAACCAGCTAAGTAAAAAATCTACCCTGGTTGACAGCCAAATAATTGCGGTAATCAATCCAGAACAACTAATTAATTTGATGGTTGGTTATTAGATGCGAGAAAGCACCAGAATAGCCAACCATTGAAATTACAGATTCCCATTAATCAACCACTGTGGGAATCAACCATTTTTGACCAATAGCCACAACTGTTTCCACGGATTCCATGGATGCGCCATTTGTCAACCACTAATCAACAAACACATATCAACACATTCAACTATACTTAAGCAGTATAGTCAACCACATATCAGCTCTTACTCAACTAATAGTGATCAACCAATCAGCCATCAGCCATTGCTTGTTCAACTTGTTTGCCATTAATCATTAATAGGTCACCATCAATCATTACTAGGTTAATCAATTACTATCAACTATAACAACTAACCAATAGCTATTAGCCATTGCTATCATTGGCACAGTTGCTATCAATCATTAATCACTAAAAAATAATCATGAATCATTCATCAATAATCACTAATTCATCATCAATCATGAATGATAATCAAAAACCATCATTAATGTAATCATGCCAGCCCTGAATGAATAGACCCATTGGTTGATGAATAGGGGGTATCCGGGTATCCCCCAAGTTCACCATTCAAAATGCTGCCCCCGAATTAATAAACCCAGGGTTTAACATTAATCCGGGGTTAACATTAACCATTAGTCGTCAGTCATGTTAATATTATTGTTCATAATGTGGTAGATTGAAAAAAAAACAATACTAATTTAACGATTAGTCAAAACCATTTAATGGTGGATCACCTGATCACCATTATTAGTGAATCATTACTAAACAATTGATATATCATTCAAATGAGTCAAATCATTCATCGTCAGTCATTGATCACCCTCGTGATGAACCAATGGCGACCCATACGATCCGACCGTTCCAACGTTCCGATTCAACGGCGCCAAGGCATGAAGACCTTCAACGCGAGCTGGATGAGGCGAGGCGTCAGCCTGAGCAGCACAAGGATGTGGTCACGACGCTGGATGGCAGCGTTGGCTGGATGGGTTGGGTTGGGTTGATTGGGTGGGTTGGATGGTTGCTCTCAAGCATTCATGACTCCAGTCACCAAGAATCGAAAGATGAAGGATCACAACTGCAGGGATGCAGGGATGGTTCGTGACATCCCTCATGGTGATTCTTGCAGTCGTGTGTGTGTATTGTACCATTCGAGCTGGTTTGTTGCCCCGATGATTCTTTCATGTCACAGAATGACCCACTGTCAGTCAATGTTTGGGGTTTCATGCAGGTACTGGTACTCTCCAGGATGGTTATTGTCCAATGTAATCTTGCTGGAGGCTTCTCAACCACTTTATTTGTTGGCTGTTGGCCAAGACAACAACTACTAGTACAATCCAACGCTGACCAGCCATAACATGATTAAGAAGTCAAGGGTGTTTGTTTATCATGCATCACCATCAATGTTTGTGAATGTTTGTTGTTTGATGTTGTTAGTGCCAACCATTCTTAACAACTATCATGTAGCACTATCAATACTGATTTTCACTAGGTCCTTACTTCCTTGGCTGCTTATTCATCTATTCACGGATTGATAATGATGAGTGGATAAAAAATCCCATTCAATTTTGCCACAATGAAATTCCCATCATTGTCAGGTGAGTCACTGTGATGCATGATGAACAATTGTTCGTCCAGTGACGTTGTTCTGGCATTGTTTATCATCAAGACATGGCAATGCGCTCCTGATTGCCTTGGTGATTGGCTCTTCAACTGGTCAGAATGATTTTAGACTAGACAGTGAACCAGTATTGGGCATTTCTTTTCTGACCAGCCTCCGAAACATACACATTTGCATGTTCGACTGGTGCGAAACATACCCTGAAACATATCTACGAAACAGACCCCGAAACGTACCCCACCAAATCTGTGACATGTTTCATGAAACATACCCGAAACATACCCCGAAACGTTCCCTCGAAACATACCCCGAAACATACCCCTGAGACAACCACGCAGAGGGTGGTGGATACAGTGGAACTCCTGGATAAGAATCTCAAATCTCTGGCCCAGGGTCCCTTAAATTCTTAATTGAAATGTCTCTAGACTTCCCACGTTCCTGGTCTGAGGGTCGCTCAATTTCTTAGCAGTTTCTTAATTGTGTATTCTTATTGTATTGCTATGGAAAATAGGATGATTTTCTTACACCCTTGGTTTTCCTCACTCTCATCATGCCATGGTTCGATAGAAGTGTGGCTCTACGGTGGAAAAGTGTTGTAAGAAATCCTTCTCTTTCAGTCAGGGTCTAGGAAAATTCTTAATTGGTTGGTCCTGTTTAAGAAATTCAGCCTTGTGTGAGGCGCTCAAATGAGTTTCTTACACTCTCAAAAAAAGGATTCTTGAGCGCAGAATGTAACCCAGCATCACTTGAAAAAAATTTAAGCCTTCCAAATTGTGAATGCATTTGCTTGGTCCTGCGAAAAAAAAAAATCAGGCCTCAAAAAGCTTTTGTTTGAATTTGGCATTGGGATCCTTGTTGAAACACCTCTAGTGATATTGTTTGGGATTTGAAAAGTGAAAGCAAACACTTTACAGATTTAAATTGGTCCTGTAAGAAAAAAGACAGGCCTCCAAAAGTTTCTTTTTTTAATTTGGGATCGGGATCCTTGTTGAAACACCTCCAATGATATTGCTTGGGACTTGAAAGGTGAAAGCAGGAGCTTTACAGATTTTAACTTGGTCCTGCAAGGAAAAGAATCTTTCGGGCCACTTGTTTTTTTGTATTTGGCATTGGGATCCTTGTTGAAACACCTGTAGTGATTGTGTTTGGGATTTGAAAAGTTACAGCACAAACTTTACAGAATTTAAATTGGTCCCGTAGTAAGAACGATTTTTCCCGAGAGCGTCTGCGAAGGGTTCTTCGTAAAAAAGCAGCCGTATATAAACATCTGCACATCAACATCTTCACATCATCACATCTGCAGATCTAGATCATCACATCATCACATCTGCAGATCTAGATCATCACATCATCACATCTGCAGATCTAGATCATCACATCATCACATCTGCAGATCTAGATCTTCACATCATCACATCTGCAGATCTAGATCATCACATCATCACATCTGCAGATCTAGATCTTCACATCATCACATCTGCAGATCTAGATCATCACATCATCACATCTGCAGATCTAGATCATCACATCATCACATCTGCAGATCTAGATCTTCACACCCTCACATCTGCAGATCTAGATCTTCACATCATCACATCTGCAGATCTAGATCATCACATCATCACATCTGCAGATCTAGATCTTCACACCCTCACATCTGCAGATCTAGATCTTCACACCCTCACATCTGCAGATCTAGATCATTACATCATCACATCTGCAGATCTAGATCTTCGCACCCTCACATCTGCAGATCTAGATCTTCACACCCTCACATCTGCAGATCTAGATCTTCACACTTTCACATCTGCAGATCTAGATCTTCACACCCTCACATCTGCAGATCTAGATCTTCACAACTCACATCTGCAGATCTAGATCTTCACACCCTCACATCTGCAGATCTAGATCTTCACACCCTCACATCTGCAGATCTAGATCTTCACAACTCACATCTGCAGATCTAGATCTTCACAACTCACATCTGCAGATCTAGATCTTCACACCCTCACATCTGCAGATCTAGATCTTCACAACCTCACATCTGCAGATCTAGATCTCCACAACCTCACATCTGCAGATCTAGATCTTCACACCCTCACATCTGCAGATCTAGATCTTCACAACTGACGTCTGCAGATCTAGATCTTCAAACGCTGACATCTGCAGATCTTTCTCTCTCTCGCTCTTCTTTCTTCTTCTCTCTAAGGC
>VSDK01011573.1:75646-80296 GCA_009767595.1 Symbiodinium kawagutii | reverse complement strand
ACAGCAACAACAACAACAACAGCAACAACAACAACAACAACAACAGCAGCAACAACCACAACCACAACAACAACACCAGCAACAACAACAGCAACACCAGCGACAACAACAACAACAGCGACAACAACAACAACAACAACAACAGCAACTACAGCAACAACAACAACAACAGCAACACCAGCAACAACAACAACATCCACAACCACTGCGACATCAACAACATCAATCACCACAGCAACAACAATAACAGCAACATCAACAACAACAGCAACAACAACAACAACAACAACAACAACTAAAGCAACATTAACAACAACAACTACAACCACAGCAACAACAACAACAGCAGCAACAACAACAGCCACCACCACAACCACAACCACAACAACAACACCAGCAACAACAACGACAGCAACAACAACAACAACAGCAACAACATCAACAACATCAACAACCACAGCAACAACAGCAACAACAACGACAATGACAACGACAACGACAACAACAACGACAACGACAACAACAACCTCAACAACAACAACCACAACCACAACCACAACAACCACAACAACAACACCAACACCAACAACATCAACAACATCAACGACAACAACAACACCATCAACAACCACAACAACCACATCAACAACATCAACAACCACAACAACACCATCAACAATACCAACAACATCAAAATCATCAACAACATCAACAACATCAACAGCACCATCAACAACAACAACCACAACAACATCAACAACATCACTAACAACAATAATCCCAACAACAACACCAACAACATCAACAAGACCAACATCAACGCAACAACAGCAACAACAACCAGAACAACAACAACAACAACAACATGAACAACCACAACAACCACAACAAACACATCAACAACACCATCAACAACACCATCAACAACAACATCAACAAGATCAACAACATCAACAGCATCATCAACAATAACAACCTCAACAAAAACAACAAAAACAACAACAGCAACAACTACAACAACAACAACAACAGCAACAACAACCACAACAACAACAACAGCAACAACAACAACAACAACAGCAACAACAACAACAACCACAACCACAACAACAACAACAACAACAACAACAACAACAACATTAACAACATCAACAAACACAACAACCACAACAACCAGAACCACAACAGCGACAACACAACCACCACCAACAACAACAACAACAACAACAACACAAACAAAAACAACCACAACAACCACAACAACAACAACAACAACAACCACAACAACCACAACAACCACAACAAAAACCACATCAACCACAACAGCAGCAACCACAACAACCACTACAACCACAACATCATCAACAACAACCACAACAACATCAACAGCAACAACAACCACAACAACCACAACAACAACATCAACAACATCAACATCATCAGCAACAACAACATCAACAACATCAACCACAACAATTACAACAATCACAACAACAACATCAACAACATCAACACCATAAACAACAATATCAGCAACAACGGCAACAACAACAACAACACCAACATCAACCACAACAACCACAACAACCACAACAACAACATCAACAACATCAACACCATCAACAACAATATCAGCAACAACAGCAACAACAACAACAACGACGACAACGACAACGACAACGACAACGAAAACAACAACCACAACAACAACCACAACCACAACCACAACCACAACCACAACAACCACAACAACAACACCAACACCAACAACATCAACAACATCAACGACAACAACAACAACAACAACATCAACAATCACAATTGCAGCATCAACAACATCAACAACATCATCAACAACACAGTTATGTGCCTTTTTTCAACATCCCAACGCACAAGAAAGGGCATTGAACCCTTTTTTTTTCAGGATGTCGCCGGGCCACCCGGGGGATGAAAACATCATGGCTGACAGGTGGACAGCCACAGCAATAAAGCGCCCCTGTGTGGGGCCTTCTCTGGCTGTTGAACCAGTGATTTGCTTGTTTGATAGTAACAAACCAGAGTTAAACAGTGGTTTATTCCTTTTCTGGTGTGATTTGCTGTTTTCTTTTGGTAGCAATAAACCAGTGAACAACAATAATCCGGTTGATGGCTGCTACCAGCTATTGGTTGCTGTTAATGGCTGCAAATGGTACATAAACCTCTGAAACCATTGGCTGCTCATGGAACACATTCACTCTTCAACCTTTGATTTGCCAGGAGTTGATTTCCTTTACTGATAGCAAGTTCGTTATGCAATTTGTTTGCTACATCCAAACAACACTTCAATGTGATTCCCTATGCTTCCACTTGCCATGAAATCGTAAGTAGCCAGGTGTTTCCTATCGTTGTTGTAAGTGGGGTTGGTTACCTTCTATCATGGGTAGCTGGAAGCATATTGATTCTGCAGAAATCGACTCATCCACTTGGTGTTATTTTCTCCCAGAGATTCATGGCTGACTCATGAAGCTGCCGGTAGCAACAGTTCAACTGCCAACTCAAGCAATGGCAGGCTGTTTGGTGGTTTCACACATTTTTATTTTCCCTATCGCTGCCAAAGGTTTGTTGGTTGACTGATATTTTTCATAGGGTTTGAAACCACCAACCAGCAGGCTGGCTGTGGTTGTTGACAGCGGATAGAGCCATGGCTTGAGATACATTTTGGAGTGATGCTTGTTGCGGGTCATCGCTTGTTGATGTCGCTTCAACCGGTGGTCATACCCCAGTTGTCGACCATAGCCCAGAAACATTGGAGGTCGATCACCGGCGGGAAACTGACTGACAAATAGTTTTCATAGGAGTGGTTCAAAAACCAATGGTTGGACTAATGCTATTGCTAATGTCTCAACATCGCTGATCTTGACTCCCAATCCTTTCGCGCAATTACCTGTTGGTCAACCAAATACCGCAGTTTGATCAGGCCATCTGGTGGTTTCTCAATTCACAGGGGCACCGCCCCAGTTATCATCCTTTCGCTTCATCATTTGTAGTAATAAACTCCAACCACAACTTGGGGTCCCCAAAGTAGCTTGAGAACTTCCCACCCACTTTCTGGCTGGTTAATACGTACCAACAATCATACCACCAATCCTAATGTTGTTTTCAAGGCAATTACTATATTTATCATGTTTATCCCATAACTACTATCCCCATGATGTTCCACTGGTATCAATCTTATCTCCATTAACATGATAGTTTAACATTTTACTATTCCCCTGATTATCCACCATTACCCATCCTATCCCCATCAACATAAATTCAACATATATCCCCATTGATATACCAATGATTATCCGTTATTTTCTGTTTTATCCCCACCGCCACAAATTCAGCATGTATCCCCATTGCTATCTGCCTTGTTTTCCACCATTATCAAGCATATCCCCACTAATATAAATGGAATATGTACTGACTCATCCAGTGTCTAAACTTAAAACTATTTTTGGGTTCGGTTGGTTGGCGCGCCGGAGGGGGTTCCATTTTATGCCCCCAGAGGCGTGCGAACCCAAGTGGGAAAAAAAGTTAGAACTGTTTCCACAAGGACACACATTGAGAAAGTGTATCCCCATGATTATCCAGTGCTATCATCCCCTATTAGCGGAATTTCAACATATATCCCCATTACTATCCCTATTAGTATTCACCGTTTTCATTTTTGTTCCTACTATCATACATTCTGCGTGTATCCCCACTACTATCCCAATGTTTATCCGCTATTATCAAATATATCCCTATATCCCCATGAACGTAAATTCAAAATCCCCATTACTATCCCCATGGTTATCCATTCTTATCGAATTTGTCCCCGTTAAAGTTAATTCAACCTATATATCCCCATTGCTATCCGCATTGTTTGTCACTATCAAGCTACCCTCATGAACATAAATTCAACATGTATGTATCCCCATTACTATTCCTCTATGGTTATCCACTATTATCATCTTTATCCCATTGTTCATATTTTCAAGAGATATCTTCATTACTATCCCCATGATCGTCCACTCTTCGAAGGAAGTTTAGAAGTCTAACTTCCGACAATATGGACAACTCAGCTAGGGTAGATCGCCTATGCAGATGTGAGAAAGAAGAGATGTGAGAAAGATGAGAGTGCGAGTGCGCCAAAATGTTAGGAAAGTCGCGAAATGGTGTGTTTTGCAAGGTTTTGTGCATCATGAGGGTCCAGAAGGGTACCTCGCTAAAGCGGCGGGTGCGGACCACTGTGGCGGAAGGTGTGTGCAAAAATCGTTAAAAAACCTAGGCGCGAAGCACATTTGGAAGTCAAAATCGTAAAAGCATGTCAGCCTCGGAGCACTTTTGGAAGTTGCAACTTGCAAAATCGTGAAAAAACCTAGGCGCGAAGCACATTTGGAAGTCAAAATCGTAAAAACATGTCAGCTCCGGAGCACTTTTGGAAGTTGCAACTTGCAAAATCGTGAAAAAACCTAGGCGCGAAGGACATTTGGAAGTCAAAATCGCAAAAACACTGCATGTTCGGAGCACTTTTAGAGGATTCCACGTTCAAAATCGTTAAAAAACCTGGGCGCCGAGCACATTTGGAAGTCAAAATCGCAAAAACACTGCATGCTCGGAGCACTTTTGATGACTCATGATTCT
>VSDK01011573.1:65646-70646 GCA_009767595.1 Symbiodinium kawagutii | reverse complement strand
GGGGGTGGTTTAACCACCAACCATGTATGCTATTGCATACTGTACAAAAACTATTGTCTAACAAAATCATCCACCACCAAAGGCCAAGAACGATACATCGAACCCGGCAACCATCCAGGAGAAGAAGCGCCGACAACTTCAAAGCCTTCAATCTGTGTCTTGACCTGGATGGTTTCCTTGTTTTTTTCATGGTTTTAACATGGTGAGGTCCCATGGTTTTCCATCATTTTCCTGTCAATTTCCCATGGTTTTCCTGCTGAAAATGTTGCAGCGCCTTTGTTGTGAGATGAATTTCCCACGTGGCGTCGGAGTCTGCAGCTCTCGGGAGGTGTTGTCGCGAATGTCCGTGATGTCCATTATGTGCCAGATCAAATCGCCTCCATTTCGGTGCGCTGGCTGCAGAAGTGCGCCTGAAAATGGTGGGTTTCTATGTTTGTTGATAGGGGTTATAAGCCCATAGTTACTGTTGTATAGCCAAAGTTATACTATTGTATTGCAAATAGTGACTGCTGATGTTATACTTATAATTGATGTTAGTGGTGGGTTATAGCTTTAGCCATGAATAATGGTTCATAAAAAAGTGGATGACAATCAACAATAATGGTTAAACAACTACTGGTTGGTGCTTTCCAACATTCTTCACTTTCACAAATGTATTCCCAAATGGTTTGTTGATTGGTTGACCAATATGTTTTCACAGGAGTTGAAACCATCAACCAGTGAGTATATGGTTGGCTCATGGGTTGCAATGGTTGTAATCAAGGAGATCTATGGGTGGTTATCATTGGTATGTTTAATGAAAATGTTTCAATCGTTATGAATTGAAGATGGTGTTGCTTAGCAAGTGTTTTTTTCATGAGCAAACATTTTGTGGAGTATCAAGTTGGCTTCAATGCAAAGTGAGGGCACATGCCACAAATGTCTCTGAATCCAGGATATCTATTTTGATTTTGCCGCAGATTGTTGACGGCGATGATTTGTGATCATTTCAGATGATGATTAATTACTGATTATGATTCAAGATGATTGATGATGACAGTTGGTTGATAATCGGTGATTGATGATTGATGATTGAAGATTGATGGTTTATGATCGATGATTGAAGATTGATGAATGATGATTGATGAGTGAAAATTGGTGGCTGATGATCGATGATCGGTGATCGATGATCAATGATCGATGATTGATGATTTATGATGATGATGATGATGATGATGATGATGACGATGATGATGATGATGATGAGGAGGAGGAGGATGATGATCATGACGCTGATGATGATGATGATGATGATGATGATGATGATGATGATAATGATGACGATGATGATGATGATGATGATGATGATGATGATGATGATAATGATGACGATGATGATGATGATGATGATGATGATGATGATGCTGGTGGTGGTGGTGATGGCTACATTTGTTGTTTGATGGTCGAGAAACTGCACAAACATCACCTGTTACGGAACTGCATGGGGGTTCCCCGTTGGGTTTCACCCCAGGTGATTTCTTGAAAGTGATAGGAGTCGAATGTCCCGTTTCAAGTCACTATTGTTTGACAAAATGTTGAATGGTTGGTAAATGATCGTCTATATGTTTATTATTGTCTCATTGTTTATCAATGATTTTATAGTCATTCGTTAATTACTAGTGGTCATTGTTTGATTCCAGGTTTATTTCTAAACTATATGAACGTTATCAATTTCTGGTGATTCAGGGCCGATTCACATTTACCACCATAGGTTTGGACCCATCAAAATCGAACCACCATCTCACACCTCCGTCATCGCTGCAACGAGGCCAGAATTCCACTCAGAATTGCAGAAGGTGCTGGATGAACTCAAACTTAAAGAGACCGCGTAAACGGCAGCAGTTCACAATCAGGACAGAAGGTCGGACGCGTTGACCTGCTTTCCGGCAGCCAGAATTGCAGAATGATCAAGCTATTTGTTTTTTATGTATATATTTATATATATATATATATATAGATGTGTGTCATATATAGCACACACACATACATGAAATCTACATACAGGCACGTTCATTTTTGCATATCATACATTCATATAGGGTGGCTTCTCAATTCATAGAGGTATCCCAGTTTTCATCCAGTTGAAAGCATCCATATTGAAAACCAATGGTCTTTGAGGTTCCCGATGTTAAGAATCTATAGTAGGTATACTTGATAGGTAATTACCGCCTGGCAGCGTTTTTTCACCATTATCATCCCCCAAAATCCATCAATAAACCAACCAGAATATATCATTTTCTACAAGCATTCAAGTATACACCTCCCTGGTTGCCTGTTTGACCAGGGAATCTATAGAAATCTATAGGCATGTGTACATACTATTAGGGAATCTATAGGAATTTATTTATTGAAATTAGGGAATCTACCATTATTTAACCCATAGTCTTGGGAATTGCTACTGTTGACAGTCAAGTGATTGATTGCGCAAAGTATGTTGTTAATAAAAAAACGATGTGAATTGTTTTAGTTAATAAACAATATCAATACAACATATGAAAGTATGGTGCTAGATAAACAATAAATGATCAAATAATATGCAATAACTGCTATTCCTTTCCAAAACCTGAAGGTGTTGAGGAGGTGTAGTAGTGCAAACTGACCACGATCTCCATCAATCCGACCCCACGCATCAATTTCTTGGACATTCTTTTGTTAGCCATTAATCTCAATCAATCTTATTGATGGCTAACTAAAGGTGGAATATCCATCAATTAGTTGGATTTCCATCATTCGTTATCCATCAATATTCCAGTAGTTAGCCATGAATTACCCATCAATCAGTTGGTTGTCCATCCCCACAAGACAGCCTATGCCACTTGGAATGTCGCTCGCGAATGCTTGCGCACCTGTGCGGGAACGCAGTGTTCATGCGGTGAACGCGGTCGTGTGAAAAGCGCGGTCGCGTTGATTTGGCTGTAGAGCACTTGAGCAGCTTGGACTGGGCCAATTTACAGTTCAGAATGTTTAAGTACTGATGGTTCGTCGCAAACTCATGGTAATTGAATGGTTAAGTAATGGTAATTAGATTGTTAAAGTAACGGTCTATAGTCACGGTGGTTAACTAATGATCAATGCATGGTAGTAGACTAATGGCAATTGAATGGTCAGGTCAATAACGGCTCACTCCAATAAACTATATAGTCTAGTTGCTTGAAATGAGGGTAGCCACCCAATCATCCAGTTTTAAGCCTTTTTTCGAATAAATCACCAATATTTTGGCTTCCCAATTAAATTGGAAAGCCAAAATCGTGCTGTGCTGTGCCTGACGTGTTCCATGAGCTATCAGAAGATGTCAGCACTTCACGTGAGGGCCATCGGGCTGGTCACAGAAATGGGCTTCTCCTTTAATGGTGGTGCCACTAGAAATGGCAAACGCCAAAAAAACTGTCCTACTAAGAACCAAGAGACTCTTGGATGTCAGTACTGGGTATTGTTGGATGGTTATTGGGTAATTAGGACAAACTGAAACAGGGACTGCAACGATTGCTCATAGGCGATCAAAAGACCACGAGTGGCCCATGCCGGCCATCCATGTCAACAAGGGTTTAGCCAACCATAGCCGAAGCTGCCGAAGTTGTCTTCAGATTATGTTTGGTGGGAACCTACCCATCATGACTGGGGACAAGCCAAAGCACCGCGGCTAGCAAGTTTCCGGAAATTTGGGCATTTCAATGGATGATTGATGATTAAGCTTCATGACAAACCCAAACTGCCAAATTGATACAAAAAGATTGATCAATCGCCCAAAGGGAGGATATTCAATGACCACCTGACAACCAGCTAATCAGTGATTGATTCATGCAACATCAATTAATCGTTCCACTGGAAATATCAATGACAATGAGTAGCCGCCATATGGGCTCACAGCTTGAGACCCGGATTATGACCATTGCCATTTAGTTATATAAGACAACTAGTGCTTAATACTTCAGGGATCCGGACCAGGGAAGCCTTACAGGTAAGTCGGGGTTCCATCTTTGGGGTAGGCATGGTCCTAGTGATTCTGACGGGGACAGACACGCGATGATGGATGGTCACAATGATATGCAATGATGGACCTGTGGCTGATAGCCGTGATGCTTCCCGTTCAGCAAGATGGGTCCATAGCCAGTTGAGACTGCTCATGTGACGCTGCACATTCGCAGATCCGTGTCACCGTGGCAGCATTCGCTACGGCACGGGAACGTGGCAATCGATTCATTGGAGCATGCTGTGATTCTTCTTGGTGATTAATTCATTGTTGTTTCGTGATGGTTCATGGACACTATATAGTGGTGGTTAGTGGATGGTTTAAACATTGACGTTTAATGATGGCCATTGATTCTCATGACGACTTGTGACTAGTGACATCTAGTGACTATAGTGAAATTGTGATTGATGCCTATTCACGGCAAAACTTCTTATTACATTGTAGGAGTGGTTTCCAGCAGCGCTGTTGGTGTATTCTGCTACGTTTTAAAGAACCCAAGACACCAACAGGATTCCATGAACGTGAAAGCGCACTATTGTATGTGGCTAGCCCACACAGGAGATGCTAATCCCAGATTGTCAGATATTCACACTCACACTGAGAGTAGTTCCAGAAGCAACACACAAAATGCTCACCTACAAAGGTTTCCAGACCGTCTTGTTTGTTTTGTTCGCCGTTTGTTCCTTTTGTTAAGGTTTGTTGGAGTACGTTTGGGCTGTAATTGCAATAGTTACTTACCCAGTCCTCTGCGGAGCTTGCAGCCACTGGATTCTTACATCAGCTGCCTTAAATGTGGGTAATGTTCGAAGAGTTACACTTGTTATATCTAGTTATCGACTTGCAACTGACTAAGGGGATGGGCCAACTATATACTGATATAACCCTGGATGATGATTAAATGGTTGGTTAATGATGGTTCCTTGAGGGTATGTCAGTGACTAGGTCACCTGAAGTTCCTGACTCAGTTTCCAATGAGCCGCCGCACTCTTTC